>OZ018387.1:51957154-52075312 GCA_963969525.1 Ontholestes murinus
GTAGGCCAAACTGGACGCAGCCTGGAGAAACGATATTCGGAACATTTCCGGGCCTTCAGACTGCAGCAGAACCACAGCACATTCGCCAACCATATTTTAGAAACGAAACATCAATTCCCGGAGATTAGCAAGGTTAAAATTTTGCACAGCTGTACAAAAGGTTCGAGGCTAAACCTATTAGAAGCGGCCGAAATTTATAAACGCACCAGAAATCCCGAAATTAATCTCCTCAACGAACAAACGGACCTAATCTCCACCCCGCTCTTCAGGCAGCTCCCGGCAATCTAATTAGAAATTCGTAATTTATAATCCGTCACCCTCATTTGGAAATTTTCACTAATCTCTCGCCGGTATAAATGTACTTCCTCAGCAATTTTGTACTCACTTGATAATGACTGTAATAGGTCGAAACTTAAGTCGTGATTTTTGTATATATGTAAACCATATTACAATAAATTAATTGTGGTAAAAACATAGTAAGTGTTTCAATATGTGTTTAAATTTGGATTACCACCTAGTAACGGTCACAACCATCATGAATTTCAAATGTTAAACGTTTGGAGAAACCTGTTCATGGCAAAAAAGAACTTTTCAATTATTATATACACTGAATAAATAAATATTAGTAATATCTTAGTGTTTGTTTATAATGGATTTTAACATAGTAGCTACTATCATCTATATTAAACTTGTTCACCGCACATCAACAGTTTATGGACTTCTGTATGAATGTATTTTTATGAAATTTTCACGGCCCATATAATCAAGTGTGCTCTATTTAATTAAAATATTTTCAAGATTATACGACTTTCGGTTATACCGTAAGTCAACACCAACTTCCTTATTTCAAATGGAATACTAAATTTTTTAATACGTATTTAGATTCTACATAAAATTCTGTGAAAAAGTTATTAAGTAACATAACGTCCAAATTTAATAAATTGATAATTGATATTTTCAAAAATGTTGTGCTTTTTCAGAGTTCACTTTAAAAATACATATCTCCGACTAAAATAAAATTGAAGGATTGCAAATTTTGACTACACATAGTCAATACCTGACGGTATCTAATGATGAGTTATTTTTGAAAAAATAATATACATAATAATGTTCAAAACTTCAAACTACATTTGGTCAAATTTAAACCAATATATCTCGTTTTTCTTAAATAGAACACCCTATATATTTTTACATATTCGGACGCAGAATTTAATGATGCTTTGATCTATACCAGCGTTCCTTATACCTATCTTCTTTACTTTTAAAGTTATTAACATATTTGTAAAAATATGTCAATATTCTGTGCAATAAGAAAACAATGGATACGTAATTTATTAAGCGAGCCAAAAAAACAAAAAACAACTCCTGTTTATGTCTATATGTCTATGTTTATGTCTTTGTGACATTTTACATAGATAGAAGATTTTAATTTGTTATTATTTAATAAACAATAAAAAATAAATATTAAGTTTAATCAATCCACTTATTCTAGTAGTTCATACAATTTGTTTAATAAATGTTCAAAATGGCCACCATTGTGTTCTAAACACTTCAAAATTCTACAAATTGTTTCATTATTTGTGGCTTTACTGATTTCGTTATAGTTTAATTTGCGAAATTCGGATATTATTCGTTCAATTAACTCTTCTTTGGAATTAACTGGTCTGTCCTATACATTAGTTTTACTGCGATCCCATAAATAAAAATCAAGGGGTGTTAGGTCAGGTGATCTTGGTGGACATCGCTCTGGCCCATTACGTCCAAACCAGCGATCTTCAAACATACTTCTTAATTCCTCATCTACGGCATACGACGAATGCGCTGGGGCGCCACCCATTTGGTACCAGCAATTTCTAACAGTATTTAATGGTAAATTATCGGTAAATTTGGTTATCGTTCTTCGGAGCTGGTTAAATCTTTGTCAAAAATTTCAAATCCTACAACATCATCCATCATATATGCAAATTCGTTAACACTGAACGCATTTTGGAAGTTTCCTTGTTGTGTAAAGTGTGGATTTTTATCAGCCAATTATGACTATTTAGAATACCTTCTCTTCCGAATTTTGCTTCGTCCGTCCAAATAATATTACGCAAAAAAATGGGTTTTCCTGAAGTTTTACTACCAGCTTTTCACAATATTGTAAACGATGTACATGGTCATTTGGATTCATTGCTTGCACATTAATAAATGAATATGGATGCATTTTATGCTGCTTTAAAATTCTCTGAATCGATGATCGGGTTATTCCAAGATCGTTGGGCGCAGACCTTATTGAAGCATGTGGATTGACTTGAAAATAGGCTAGTAAACTTACTTCGTCTTCTTCTTCATCAATTACAAATTTTCTCTTCTCGCGACCTGCTGAGTAGTACCAGTGCAATAAGTTCGCTTCGATTCGTCTAAATTTCCATCTATTCATTGGAGTTAAATAGAGATAACTTTCATTAAATAATCTGCAGGTCCTCTCCACAACTCTTAGACTTTCGCCGTGAATGTAAAATAAATTCAAAATATCTTTATTGGAGTAATTATCTCTGGGATTCATTTTAGTTGTACGCCACTATTGAATAAAGTAATAACAATACGTTGATATTTTGATTTAAAACAACTTCTTCTTTTTTTTTCTAGATTCGCTTGATAAAATGCATTACCAACGTTTTTTTTAATTGCACAGAATATTGATATATCTTTACAAACATGTTAATAACTTTAAAAGTAAAGAAGATAGGTATAGTTAACGCTAGTGTAGATAAAAGCACAATTAAATTCTGCGTCCGAATATGTACAAATATACAGGGTGTTCCATTTAAGAAAAACGAGATATATTGGTTTAAATTTGACCAAATGTGGTTTGAAATTTTGAACACCCTGTATATTATTCTTTCAAAAATAACCCATCATTGGATACCGTCAGGTATTGACTATGTGTAGCAAAAATTACAATCGTTCAATTTTATTTTAGTCAGAGATATGTTCAGTGAACAGTGAAATTTTTAAAAATATCAATTATCTCGAAAACGCTTAAATTTGGACGTTATGTTACTTAATAATTTTTTTCACAGAATTTCCATTTGAAATAAGGAAGTTGGTATAACCGGAAGTCGTATAATCTTGAAAACATATTAATTAAATAGAGCACACTTGATTACATAGGCCGTGAAAATTTCATAAAAATACATTCACTAGAAGTCCATAAACTTTTTATGTGCGGTTTCGACGAGACACCGTGTATACTTAGTGAGAAGAAGAAGGGCTAGAAATGTTTTTGACCAACCTTGGCTTAAAAGTTTAATTATTAAAAGGGTAAATGAAAATAAATTGGTTGGTTGAATTACGTGAAGATCAAATTAATTTGACGAATAAAGCACTAATAACCTTTCTTCACAATTTTATTTGATTTACCAAATGTACATTTCGGACAAAGTCCATTATCAATGGATTAGTGCTAATTCCAAATTTTCTAATTTGGAAAAGATTATATTAATATTAGACAATAAACTTTTAATTTGATTTTGAAATATTGCTGTTGGGTCTTTTTTTTTTAATTGTTAAATTTTCGAAATGGTTTTCAAGGCTTACTCTGATTCGACTATAATTGTGGGCTTCCTTTGTTTATAGTGAATGTGCGGGCTGTAATTTGGGTTTTGAGATAGAAAAGAAGTTTCTGTCTCACTAAATATCGTACTGGAAAGATTAATACATTTTGGATGATTATTTGTATTTTTAACGGACTTCTGGAGATGTGATTTTTGGTTATTAAGGAGAATGGAAAATTTCTTTTTCTGAATCAAATATTTTTTATGAATGGTTTTGCTAATATTTTCTCTAACAAACTTTTAACCATTAATTAAATTTTAAACAAAAAGTACAAAAATAAACATTAACGTTTTTATTAACAATGTTTCGAATCTAGAAGGTGATCAATAATCTCTTGAAATAGTGTATGCCAAGCAACCTGTAATTCATACTGAAAAGCTTGCAGCGTTTGCGGATAATGCTGTAAGTTTTTTAGTCTTCTCCCCATAATATCCCATACAGTTTAGGCGATTAGTAATTTTTCTAATCAAAAAGGCACCTTCGCGAAAAAAACAAAAAATTTTCATTTACTACTGTTGTTTGGCAGATATAAATATTTCTGTAGTCATGACATTTAATGAAAAGTTTGCGTTTTGCTGTTATGAGGAAATGATCATAAAAACGGTTCATGGGTTTGTACAAAACATAATTCATTCACTGTTGATAGAGAAGCCAAAATAACTAAACTCACTAAAATTTCTACTGAATCCTTAGAAGACGTAATATTCTAGCAGATGCATTATCATACAATTTCACCATCCAAGGAAGAAATATTTTCCTAAAAATTTAGAAGGACTATATGATAAATATTATTATTATTATTATTATTAATAAAATTTAGAAATTCTTGCTGCTGCTCAAGCAAATTTAATGGAAGTGAAAATACTAAACCCAAAATTCACAAGTACATCAAAAATAAATAAATAATATTATGCAAGATTTATGGATCCACTAGACCTTTCTTTATATTAAATAAATTTAAAAAAATATCCGCGATTTAGAATTCCTACAAGGCACATTTTTAATTACCTAATTTATGAACAAAGGGATGCAGTATGTCTTTCTGGTATCGGTATTGCTCTTTCAACCTGCTTTTATCCTGAACATAGGTCTCCCTCATCATTTTCTATATCTGCCTGTTCTGTGTTGTATTTAACCACTATTTACTTGCCACTTCGATAACATCATCTACCCAACGATTTTGTGGGTGTCCTAAAGTCAGTTTTTTACTGTAATTTCTTGTTATTATATGCCCACCTGTCTTTATCTAGTCTGGACACATGTTCAGCCGATTGCCATGTTTACTTTAGTCATTTCTTAAATTACTTCAGCGACTCTGATTCATGTTCACTCACTATACTTGCAGATGCTAGTTTTAATTCATTTAATATTTCTTCTATTTCTGTGACGTTGTTTCCTATTACGTTTACCTGCAATTCTGAGGTTGTTTAGTCTGGTACCACCTACAGTTTAGCCTGGAACCAATGCTTCTTCTCAAACTAGTGTGAAGAAGTTAGATGAGGTGGCGTCTCCCTGTCCATGACCTCTCGTCCATGTTATTCTGTCGGTCGTAGCTCTTTCGTCTATTCCGATATGCATTTTAACTTCTTTGTAAATTATTTCGATGATTTTTAATATAACTTTTATTATTTGTTTGTCCATACACATGTGAACATCGTTATATACAATTTTAGTTATATTATCTGTGATACTGTATTGTGATATTATACACCATTTCAAGTGATATTAGGCTTATAACATTTTAGTTATTTTGTATTATTTTAATTTTATCAATATTATTTTATTATTTCTTGTACTATTAATACAACGTAGGAGTAACATGCTATTAATGACTCAACTAATGAACCTGTCGACATTAACTGAACTAAATATCGAGCCAAGTTTCATATTTTCATGTTCTTTTTATGTATTACTTTTTGTTAAATGTTTTTTGTTATTTTAAGTTTATGTTGCCAAACATATTATGGAATATTATTATTTTTCTATTATATTTTTATGTAAAAGGTGTAACCGTATAAATCAATAAATCAAATCAAACTTAAGTATGTTCTTCTGTTTTGTATAATCATTAAGATTGACCATATTTACGGTGTCAAAAGTTTTTTTTTGTGGCTAGGAGTCCCAAGTCCCAACTTATTCTGCATTGATTTCAATTTTCTTATGTATGTAGAATATGAAGGGGACCATATAAACCGACAATATTCTAAGTGCGATCTTACAAGTGATTTACAAATAACGATTAATGTGCGTACATATCATTTTTATAAAGCCTAGGGCTTTACTTGCCTTATTGAAAACGTGATCAATATGCAAATTGAATGACAATTTAAAATCAAATATAACACCTAGATGAGGCACCGATGTCACTTTACCTAGAAGTGTCTATCTAATATGTACTGGAAAGTAACAGGATTCTTACTTTTGGAGAATGAAATGAATTGGCATTGACTTATATTTATTATTTTATGTATTATTATTTTAATTTCATGGCGCTCAACAGACGCCAGTCGTGTACTGCATTGATCCTCCCGTATTTGCTCGCAATCGGCGATGTTAATATTATAGTACAACTTGAAATCATCCACGAAATGTAGATGATTTAGAAATTTAGAATATTGGAAAGGTTAGTGATAAATATAAAACAACAAAGAACAAAGAACATATTGTTTTCTGTCAGTCGGGTCAGAAGAAATCCATTTCAAAAGGGGGTCACGAACTCCATAAGATTTTAATTTATGTATGAGAATAAAATGTTTGACGCTTTTGAACGCCTTATTGAAGTCCATAGAGTGAACTTCAGTACTTCAGAAATAAAGTCTGCATATATGAATAAATTTGTTTGAGTAGACCTAGTAGCATAAAAACCGTATTGATATTCTGAGATCATATTACGAAAACTAGAAAATAATTAATTGTATAGTAGCTTTTCAACTAATTTCGATAATTGTGAAAGTATTGATATAGGCCTGTAATTTTCCACAGTATGCTTAATGCTTAAAGTTGATAATACACGTATTAGATTTCCCCAGGTAGCTTAGGACCTCCCCTTTCTTCTTCTCTTCCATTGGATTTTGGGATCTAATGGAGTATAGACTAATAATAAACTTGAATGACTTTAGTAATGGTATTTTTGGTTTGTACTACAATATTATTTTTGTTTCTTCTTTTCTAATTTCTTTTTTAACTTCATTTTGTTTAGGTCCTTATAATATTCGGTAGTTTTGTTTATTATGTTTCGCTTTTTTAACAGCTCTACTGTCCTAGTTTCGAATATTTGTAATCTGAAATTTAGTCTATAAAAACTCTTGCAATATAGGGGCGGGAATTGTCTTGCTAAAAAATTACCAAACTTCCATAAGTTATAGTACGCCATGCCACAATACCTACAGTTTGATGCATAGGCCACTCAACGACGATCCCCACGTCTTCGTCTGACCCTCAGCCCCAAAAAGAATCGCGATTAATCGGGTACAGTAGAATTCGCTTAATTGGTGGTAATTTTCACGTTTGCCTGATCTAAGCATAATCATACTGTCAAAACAAACAATGAAAAGTAAAAACAGCAAAGAACCTAATACACTTTTGCAAAAAATACAGCTGAAAAAACCGAAAGGCCAGTAAAATAAGTCATTACCACTTAATCTATAGGAATGAAATTTAAATCAATTGTTATCTTTTAATAGTTAAACGTTTGTACCAAATTACTACCCCTTCTTAATATTGGGATTTCTATATCACTGGGTATAAGTTAAATGAAGATAATACAAAATTCACATATTAACAAGTATCTGTTTATCTCAAAATTACTTAAATTATAAGTTTTGCACCCAAAAAAAATTCCTCATGGAGGCCAAAACATCATCACTATCTGCAGAAATAATAATACAAGAAAATTGATTAGCAGAACACATATATCCTATTCTGAAGCAGTTAAGTATACCATGTTATTCGACGTGAAAGAAGAATAAAATACAAAATATCTTTGCTTCACTAAACAACAGATAAAAACAAATTACATTGCAGCATAAAACTGAACGGCTGCCCTTTAATCACACAAATAAAATAGCCCTCATGCTTACATACACCACCTACTTATAAGATCTATAATTATATCTCTATAAAAAAACACTATTTATGAAATTATCAATAACAACGGTTACGAGAGGACCAGGACAAAATTTGTAAAGAATAATACGTCACTCCCCGGTCTGACACATTATATATGGCAACATTGTTGACAGACCCATGTGATTTCCGAGTAGTACTAATCTTCAAATAGTACGTGTCAAAATTTCATGTAATTCGGACCGTTAGTTTAGAAGTTATAGTTATTTTAGTGACCACGGTTTTGTAATTTTCAAGAAAATGAATGGAAAGGAATTTCGTGTGTTGATTAAACATTGTTTTTTCATTGGGAAAAATACTGTTGGAGCCAAACAGTGGCTTGATAAGCATTATGGAAACACTGCACCAGAGAAATCAACTATTATTAACTGGTATGCTGAATTTAAACGTGATCATATAACAATTAAAAATTTAAGAATGAATCCAGAATCAACCAAGGGCCATCACTTGTGTGTGGAAGGATATGGGTCGAGTGGAAGATCATTGAGAAGCAGTGAACTCCGCCTATGATTTCTGCGGCCAAAATCTTTGTATGGTTTTATGTATATATTTATTTAAATATGTTAGCAGGAAAAGCGAAGCTAATAAAGAATAAAGAATCGTCAGTGCTGAACGCTCTGGTTGCCCAAAATCGGCAGTTGTTTTTGAAAACATAAAAAAAAATGTCCATAAAAGAGTTTTAAAGGACCGCAATATGTGGGTTCCGTGCTTGCTCATACTAGACCAGAAACAACAACGCCTTTACGATTCAGAGCGCTGTTTGGAGCTGTTCCAACAAAATAAAAAAGATGTATTTTGTCGGTATTTGACAATGGATAAAACATGGATCCACCACTACACATCTAAATTAAAACGATCATCAGCTGAGTAGACAGCAGCGGGGAAAGTCGCCCAAAAAGATCAAAACCTCAAGACACGGCTGGCAAGTTTATAGCTTCCGTATTTTAGGAAGCTTATGGAATTTGGTTCATCGACTATCTTGAAAAAGGCAAAACTATCAAATGTGAATATTACATCGCATTATTGGATCGATTGAGTGCAGAAATCAAGAAAATACGGCCCCGCGTGTAAAAGAAAAAAGTGCTGTTTCAACAGGACAATGCCCAGTCTCACAAGTCATTGAAAACAATGATCAAATTTGATGAATTACCCTTTGAATTGAGTTTCACACACCGTACTCTTTAGATTTGACCCCAGCGACTACTGACTTTTTGTAGACAAGAAAAAGATACTCCAGGGAAAGAAATTTAGCTCAAATGAAGAAGTGATTGCCGAAACTGAGGCTTATTTTGTAAGCAAAGACAAATCTTTCTACATAAAGGGCATCGAAAAGTTAGTGGTGTTGGAATGAATTTATCACTATTCAATGAGAGTATGTTGATGAATAAAGTGCAATTTCTAAAAAAAATAATTTTCTTAGTAAGACCGGAAACTTATTGAGTCATGTGTTAAATAGAACAAAATAAAATATGTCTACAATATTATGCGAATATCACGTTCAGAAGATGTCAGTACAAAATCAATCGAAACAAATAAATTAGCTCAACGACCAATTTATCAAAAAGCAGCAATCGGCAGGATTAGTATTATTAGACATAAACACAACACAACATGGGTAAGATTTAGCTGATTGAAGTTTAAAAAAAAAGAAGAAAGCATAACCTCCTGGAAAGATTAGAGCTTAAGTGGATCATTAGAATGGTTAAACTTTCTTTTGAACAATTAGCATGAACTAATTAAAGCCTCCAACCTTACAATGATTGTCGCTATAATATGTATGTTTTAAATTAATTTAAAAATTACAATAAATTAAGAATATAGTAGTACAATTTATGGCTAATTATAAAGTGTATATCAGATATCAACCAATAATTAGATTTTAAAAATTGAAATAACAATTTTAAAGATTAAGTGGAGAAATATTATGAATAAATGTAAATATTATTATTGAAATTCAGCGGAACTAAGCGCTGCGTCTCCAACCTTTCAAACTTTAAACAAATTAAAAAAATATTATCAAGCTTTGCAAAATAATTATTGCATTTTAGTATATAACGTTATTCTAACTTTATTCATAAATTGACCGTGATGTAAACGCCCGAACATTTAATGATGAAATGAGATAATATCATTATCTTAAAAGTACATCAGATTTCATGATTAGATAATCATTCGAGTACCAACAATTAGGTATGATTTATTTATAAATATACCAACTGCCCACAGAGATGAGATAATATAAGTGTAAATATTGCGCAACTGTAAATAAATACTCGAATAGTACCGTTTGATAAAGTAACACAATTTAAGCAGACAAATGTTGCAATTGTCGATTCTTTATTCTTTCATTCTTTACAACTGTGTTCTTCTTGCTTATAATATATTCACAAAATAATACATAAACTAATGAACCACGTACACAAATTAGACAGCAAGAATGACGGGCGGAGTTCACTGGTTTCCAATGATCTTCCACTCAGATTAACAAGGAAGTATAAAAAACAAAACTATAACATAACATGGCTCAGCTAATAAAAAAAATAAAAATACTACTTTATAATGATATTCATCAAACTTTTAGTAGTTCCATTTCAATACAAAATTTACTTTTTGTGACTAGTTTTATTTATAGGGCATTTATTCTCAAGCTAAGTTATGTTTTCTTTACTGAAAATAAATCGTAAAGGCCATCATACTGCGGTCTCTCATAATACTAATTCCTTTTATATGTCTAAATCTGATATCACATCAAAACGTATTGTATGTAGTAATAGTAGGAAGCGGTATGAATATTAGCATATATTAATACTTTTAAAACCGTAAGATAAATGCATAGTTTACCTTGAGTTACACAATACTACAAAGGCCTAAAGCATGCTTCATTATTATAACAACGATCAAAACTATTATAAACCTATGATTAAATAGGTATTCAATAACCTATATTATATAATTTTATTCCAATAAATGATGCAATTTTATCAATTTGTTTGCATAAATAATTATTTTATTTTAAAATTTCACACTTTATTGTAAAATTTATTTAGTTTGAATTGAAAAACTAAAATAATCAAATAAAAACAAAAATTTTAGGTATATTGAATTTTTTCATGCTACATTTAATAAATAAATGAAGTGTTTAATTAACCTTTTAATTGAATTAAAGTTATTTGTTTTAAATTTTGACCAGTGTCAGGAAATGAAAGCCTCCATAATTAATTATAAAATTTCATATCACTTTATTTTGAATTATCTCATGATATTTTCCATCATTTATTGAAAACATGTTTGGTAATGAATAAAAACAATAATAATTTACTCCATAATTATGCAATGAAAAACTCTGACTTTAATAATTCATGACACGTACAAAGACTAACGTGTAATTATGGATGTTTTTGTAAACGCACAACTGCAACGTTCATTAGATTTATATTAAATAATTCATGTTATATATGTGCACTTATTAAAAACGAACCACGAACTGCATGCGAAGACTAGCTACAATAAATTACGATGTAGTAAAATAGACTTTCACAAATTACTTGGCATTCCATACTAATGGCAGTAGTCATGTTTGGCCATTGATTACGTGCTCTTTAAGCCGTATTATTTGTGTAATTATGCGAGTATAAATAAGCTTACTTCTTTAAAGCATTGCCCCACTTATTTTAAATTGCCATTAATTATTTCCCACTTGCATATTCAGCCTTCCATCTTCAGATCCCAATATCAACATTACATTATTGTTTTAATCACCAATGCTTAACTTTAAGCATGCATAATTTGTCTTATATCGGAGCAAATCAGTATATATAACAATTAATCGTAACGATAATTTGTGTTGTTGTGTATTATTTTCACCTAATAGTAAAAAAAATCAAAAGAATATATTAGAAACTATATAATAAACAATAACAAAACTGTAGAACCATATTACATTTATTTAAAAATATCGTAAACATTGAAAATCAGTATAATGAATCTCTTGTATTGTTAATTTATATCTACAAAAAATAAATATTTATAAAAATATATTGCACGAAAATGAACAAAAACTTCCCAAAATCAATTAAAGTTAAAATAAATCAACACAATGTTGAAATTTCTAAATTAGTGAAAGCGAAATGGATAAATTTTAAAATTAAGTATTACACAAAAACGCGCTGGACTATAAACCTTCACCTATGAACTACAAAGTAACTGAACATCACTTGTAAATAAAAATATTTTAATTTCAAAAAATATATTAATTCACTAAAATTCAATCCTGAGAAGTATTAATACAGAAATAAAATTTAAAATTTATACAAAAACTATTTCAAAATATTAAAAAAGTATTAGTGTGTATAAATATGTTAAATTTATATTGCGGCCATCAGAATAATTCATCTTCATTCTCTCAAAAACCATGCTTAACAATTATTTTTTATATATAAATTTTAGGTAACACTTATATTTTCTTAATATCACCCATTTTATCAAGAAATCTAGTAGTTTATGAACTATTCATTTAATGAGATAAATAAAGTTTTTGTGTTTCAGGTATATTGTTTTTTTTTCATGTTCTATTTTATAAATAAATGCGTTTGATTTTCAAATTTTTATTTAACTAACTTCAAGTGTTTCGCAACTCTAAGGCTTCTTCAGTTAAAGTTTATTAGTGAGTAAAATAAAAAATTTAAAATCAAAATTAAAAATATTATAGATTTTTAACTAAGTGTCTCGTTAATCAGTTGATTTTTCATATTCCTACTAAAGGATCACCAAAACACACAGTCATTCAAACATAGATTGGACATTTATATTTCAAAAAAAGCATTCTAAAATGATTTCTTTCAGATGTAGTATAATTCATTCTGGCTTATCAAATTGAAAATACAAAAGTTGGGCTATATATGTGATAGCTTTTTTAGTTTAATCAGACTAAAAAGGAAGAACTACACTCGTCATTCGGATTTTAAATTTCATGTGCATATACTAGGTTACTTTATAATCAAGGATTATTTCGAGATACCTCACTTGTAATAATTATTTATGTACCAAGTCAGTAAAATAAGACTTTATCGAACGAGTCTGAGGTTATGAGACGAGCGAGCGGAGCGAGCGAGGTGAATAAAGACGAGTTCGATAAAGATATTTTACTGACGTGGTGCATACAAAATTTTATCGCCAATCTTAAAAATAAATGAAAAAGTATAGGATTTTTTATTTAAATTAAAAAAAAAACAGAAAATATGTATTATTATTTAAACAAACACTACGAATTAATCAAGATATTAAACCACTCTATTTGTTGTATATGTTGAAATTGATGGTGCATCCTGTGGCAATATTTAAATTTATTCCTGATGTTGACCCATCAACGGAAAAATTTTGTGGAATATTATTTAAAAGGGTATTTTCATCTTTATGCAATTCGGTGTTATTAATAAGAAAATGAATATTTTCATTTTGATGTAAAGTTGTGGCAGTGTTGTCATTGATATCAAAACGGTGCGCAATTTGATCACCACCCAAAATCGTTTTTGCAATCTTCGTTTTGTTCAATATTGATTCCTCAACATAGGACTCAGCAACGGATCCACTCTTCCACCCTCCATGACGTTTCAAATTTTCTTTGCTGCCCCCTGCATTAGCAAACAAAGTAGCAGACGACCTCCGAAAACAATGACCAGTATATTCTGACGGATTTGGCAAATTTAAATAGTTCGCAATTTTACATGGTATGTTTCCAAAAGTGTGGATACCCACAGGCTGCACTGTGCATTTACTTTTTCTATATGTAATAAAAAATCTATCATGTTTGGTCTGTGCGGGACGAAGTTTGGCATATTTTTTATATAACTCAATCGGTTTAACGTGTCCTTCGAACTCTGATGTTACGACAAATACTCTTGGTTTATTAGTTTTCGTGTGTCTTATATGCACAATCAATACAGTATCCTTGTCTTCTATATCATCAACTTTAAGATTTACTAATTCATTATTACGGCAGGCTCCAGCAACGCCAAAAATAACACAAATCTAAAATAATATCTACATTAATAACAAATATGCTTCGATAATTGATTACTATCTTACCTTCATCATTAAATATATTTCATTTGGTGCATTCAATAGAAACTGTATTATTTCTTCTTGTGTGAGAACTTTCGATTTTTTTGGCGTATAATTTTTTGATTTCTGTTTTAAAAACGCCGTAAGTTTCTTATATTGGCTTATATCAACGTCGTTTTTTACCGAAAGAGATGCTTTTAACATAGAATAATATGACCATAATGTTGCTGCTTTATATTCCTTGGATTTTTCAGAAAAATATGTCAAGAGAACGTTTTCGCTAATTTTTTTAATGTTATTTCTGTCACACCAACTTGTGAATAAATCGTGTTGACGATTATAAATATGTCTAGACTTATTTGGAAGAATTTCGAGCGTTGTTTCTATCGCTCTTTCGCGTATTTCTGGTGGAGTACATGGTATTTCAAACTCTTCACTACTCATGTTTTTTTTTGACAACTAAACTGACAGGATTCGACCTCCTTAGATTTTGTTAGTATTGTCCCATAATGTTACTTGTTGAAAGTAGTAAAATAATGGGACGGTTTAGTGCCGCAAATGGCGATAATAATAGATGTATTTAGTGCCGATTGGCGATAAATTATATTATATTATATTATTTACTTTACAGGATCTAAAGCTAGAGTAGTAATTCATAACCTAATTGGTGCTATTTAACCAGATTTCTTTTTATGCGCCCATAGTATTCATGAACTCAATTTGTTTACAAAAAGATTTTTATGTTGCTCTTTGTCCTTTCTTAAACTTCTTTAAATACTGTTGTTGAATCCCTTTATGACGATATAGTTAATTCTGTGTTGGGAGTATTGCGCTTTATTAAATGCATGGCTCTCTTCATCCGGTCGATTATTTTATTGCACTAGGGATTGCCTCTAACTGAGTTGAATGAACATGCATTTTCATATAAAAGGATTAGAAACGAGATCATTGGCTTTCAGTTCTCAATTGCTAGTATTATAGGCTTTTCGAAAATATAATTGATACTTGTCGCGCTACACTCTTGATGGAACCAGATATGTAAATTTGGTGAAGTAAGACACTTGTTGTATGCAATCTATGGAACATAACAAGTGTCTTACTTCACCAAATTTTCGAAAATAGTTGGGCTTCGTTATGATAGCTTAATATCAGTTTAGTAATATTGTGCTAATAAACAGATGATAAATAATTTAAATTAATTTTGAATACATAAAAACTGTCTACAACTTTAATTAAAAAATTGTCTGAAAAAAATAATACAACTTTAACAATCGGAAATCGAAAATAGTCAACTTTTCTAATATATAATTGAAAGACGAAAACAGTTGCATACAAAAACGCCGATAGTGAAAATTCAGCATCATTGGTCTAGGTATGCAATCATATAGACGACAATACACAAATAAGACGAATAAAAAACACGTGGTTGATAGCCTAACACCACTACCACTCCCTATAACATTTACAAATTATATAATAATGGTTTATTTTAAAATAGTGTTCTTTTCAAAAGAGTTACATTTTTTTAAAGAAACATCAACTAGTATTTTTTTTGAACATTCTCAAGTGGCCGTTACTATGTGGTATTTTATTTTCGAATGTAGAATGAAGTAAAACACGATTTTCTATGTTTTTTGCCATTGTATATTAATGATTTTACAACAAGAGTCCAAACTATAATTGAATACTGGTAAAAAACATAGAAAATCGTGCTTTACTTCATTCTACATTAAACATTCTCATTTATAAATGCACTAAGGTCCAAAAATTACGGTAAAAACAAAGTATTGTTGTAATGTATTTGCGTTTAGCGCTCTCATTTAATGCGTATATGAGTTAAAGCGCATGCCCCAAAAAACGCATCAGTATGGCGAATCCTCGTGTAAGAGCGAAACGTGTTAAATTGTTATTCAGAATAAAAGTTAAGTTCCCAGTTAATTTGTGTGCATCATTCTTATCCACGCGGTCACACCGAAGTCCTGTAATGATACACAACAATTGTAATTATACCAATAACATAAAATTAAAATTAAATAATTTGGAATAAAATCTTAAACCATTAAAAGCAAAGAAGGATTTACTATTATCAACAAATACAGTTATTTAAATTTCAAAGTATTTAAAGCAGTAACAGCAATTCTTCGAAAACGGCTGAAATTCGACCAGAAAAAAAATTTAATCAAATATATAAAAATGGTTCAAAGACATTCAACTTCCAGACCTCTACACCCCCTAATTGGTGATATTATAAGTAGATTATAATCAACTGTTGCATTCTGATAAAAAATACCTCCCCTGGCCAAAACAACTTCTTCGATGTAAAAAATGCCCGAACATATCCACCAGTTTATCCGTAAAATCCTCAATCCTCAATGGCAATACTTTCCTAGTGAGTGGTAGAAAGGTAAAATACCAACAACGAAAGTACCCCATAGGTTACATGTCCGCTGTGGTATTTCTTGACATGATGAAGGCGTTTCACTCGGCGTGGCATCGAGGTCTGCTTTAAAAATATATCCTTAAGCACCTTCTTATTTTAATCCAAGAATTCCTTAATAATCGATCCTGCCAAATTCTCCAGATCTCCCCCCTTACAGTAAGATCTACCTCTAGGATTTCCACTCTCCCCTTACTTTATAATCTTGATTTCCACGATATATTTCATCTCGATCCAACACAGTTCGAACCCACCATATATCCTATTCTATTTGCAGATGACCCCGCACTAATCGCATATGCATGTACCCTTTCTAATGCCCTCAACTCTAATAGCATTAAAAATCCCCTAAAAAAACTAGTTCCGTGAATGGCGAATTGAAATAAACCCTGTAGAATCCAAACTCTTTATTCCATTCCACAAAATTACCCCATCTAGGTCTAGGAATCCTATTTAACCATAAACTATCCTTCAAACCACAAGCCCTATCCATTAAAGTTAACGTCAAAACCAGGGCGCGGTATTTCAAAGCATTAACTTTTAAAAATCAAGGCATTTCAACAAAAACCACGGCCAACATTTACAAATCGATTTGCTGGCCTCTGTTAGACCATTTTTCAATCCTTTTCACTCAATGCCAATTATAGAAAGATTCGCATTTCGAATCCTTACCAATATTAAACACCTAAATAATACTCTTTACAATCGATCCAATAAACTACTGTATGAATCCACTACTACATTACTACTAATAATCCTTTTAACCTAACCCTCCTGGATAAATACTAATCCTAATATACCCTCAAAATTCAAACAACACACAAATCGCATCATGCTACAAGCATTAAAACTTCCGTTTTAATCAAAAAATTATGTCATAATGATGGTTGCGACCGTTACTATGTGGTAATTCATAATGAACACTGAATAAAACACATACTATGTTTTAACCACTAAAATTATAGTGGTTAAAAACATAGTAAGTGTTTTATTCAGTGTTCAAAAAATTATGTATTTATTTTAAAAAATAGAAAAATAAAAGGCAAAAAATGAGGATCATAAAATTTTAAGGTAACAATTTCAATAAATTAAAATCACCAGATATTAAATTTAAATTTACCTTTAAAACAGTGAAAAATTATTCAAATTATTCATTTAAATATCTTTGTTTTGTCCCTTTAATGTGGGGAAATGACTGGACCACAAATTCCTGAAGCCAAAATATAATGATTTAACACAACATATCTATATCCAAAAGTTTACGGTTAAGCAGGAATTAGTCATCAGAAAATATTATTTCTTTTGTTAATAACAATTTAATGCTTTATTCGAATTGAATGAAGTTTATTACTAATGATTATAATAATATAACACATAATTCCAGTTACTATAGCCATTATTGATTGACAAAAAGTATAAAAAACAGTAGTACCGCCACATAAAAATTAAAAGATTTTTTTAGTATTGCAACCAATAAAAATTACAAAAGTATTACTTGAAAGAGCATTTAATTTAAGAACTTTTTTGTCTCTTAATAATATTTTATATCTTGAGTCTGTCATATTATTCCTAATTAATTTGACCATTGACACATGCACACGGGCTTACTTAAAATCGATGGCCAACAAAAAGGGTGCAGGATACCCTAGATAAAAAAATTTAAATTAATAATTCGGAATCGAATGATTTAGAAATTTACATAATTTATAAGTCAGAACTTGTAGATATAAATTTATTGAACAAACAAATACAATTTACAGTTGAAAAAGAAGAGAACAACAGCTTAAACTTTTTAGATCTAAATATTTTAAAAACAGACAAAAACACACTTTCATACCAATTTTTTATAAAAGAAACAAGCACAGATACTTTAATTCCAGAAGACTCGAATACGCCTAATCAAATATATAAACATAATACCTTTCATTCATTTTTGCACCAATTCATTAATATTCCTCTAAACCAAGTTGACTTTGAAAAATAATTAAACATAATAAAAACCATAGCCACTAACAATGGTTATAAAGAACTATTGATAACTGCAAAAATACTTTAATAGTGTGAGAAAATTGAACAGGTTATAATATGCAAAAAATCTTTCACATGAAATTAAAACCATATTACAAGGGAAAGAAAATAACATCATTTTGACAAACTCAATAAACTTTGTTAAAATTGTTAATTAATAACAAAATAACATCATATAATAAATTTAAAAACAGAGGAGTGTACGGATTGAAGTGTGATGAATGTGATTCAATATAGATATATATAGGGCAAACTGGCAGGTCATTTGAAACTAGAATAAAAGAACAAACGACAGATCTTGCTAGACATTACATCACATCCCATCATATTTTCAATTCCAATGATTTGAAAATATTGTATTCAGGTAATAAGGGATTAGTACTTAATTACCGAGAAGGATTGGAAATAAGAAAAGCACTAAACGAAGGCAAACAAGTTTTCAACGACATGGACGAAATATGGAATTCCTCAATATTAAATACTCTTATTACATGAAAGTATTTATAGTCTCAAAAAATCCCTTTTGTACATCAATCTTTATAATGGCCTTGTGCCGAAACTAGTCGAATAAATTATTAATTTATGAAACAAGCCAAGTGAATTTAATTTAATCTAAAACCTACATCTTAGAACATTATTGCTGAGATTGTAACCCGAAGACCTACAAATTGCCCAAGCATACTAATATTACACAAGTAGCTAACGATTTTAATATGTTTTACAACACTTGGGCCAATAATTTTATGTCCAATAAATTTAACAATAATTTATTAAAACTCTATACCATTTAATCTAGAAATAATTACAATTAATAATTCTCTAGTAAAGAAGTACTTGGATATACGTAATTACTCTACATGTTTTAAAAAATATATAGAGTATTTATCTTTACCATTAAGTCATTAATTATTATAACCTATATATAGATATCTAAATTCACTTCTTCTTTTGATGCATTTATCCGTTTGCAAAAATATGATCCACATCCTCTCGGCCTCTGAGTGTATGAACCAGACTACCGATAGTATTCAGTACAGTCCAGTTTCTTATGATCCTGAGCAACGACAACTTTTTTCTTCCTATTCCTCGGTTTCTTTCTCTTCTTGCCTTCTATGATTACTTGAAGGATATAATATTTCTGATTCCGTATGATATGTCCCAGATATGCAACTTTTCTTCTTTTTAGTGTAGTCAAAAGTTCGCGGTCCTTACCTACTCATCGTTGAACTACTTCCTTTATAACTCTCTAGGAGATCTGCAGTACTCTACGTAAAGCCACATTTCAAATTCACTAAAAACATTTATTTTTACATCAAATCAAAAAATTTATTTGAGTACTAAACAACAGTTTCATATATATCAGGGGATTAAAAAAAAAAACAAGATTATTAAAACAATTGACTAATTGCGTTTTGAAAATATGAAAGCAATAGTTCAATAATAAAAATGTAAGAATGTCCTTTACATTGTAGAAAATTATCTAATATTTAGAAAAGCACGAAAAATGCTATTTGTAACACGCAAATTACTTTTGTATCATTCGATGTCTGTCGACGTATTAGCCAGAGAAGTAGTTGTTTCAATAAGTAATTGGTTTCAAAAGTTCAACTGGTTGCATCGTTTGAGATATGTCAAAGTCTTTTGGCATAATAAATCACACCATATTATTAGCTAAGTTACATCGCTACGGTATAATAATTAGAGGAATGGCTTACAAGCTAATACTATCATGTCTAGAAAATAGAACTCACCGCACTAAAATAAAACACCCCTATTCTGGTGCCATAACAATCAATATTATTAACAGCAACCAAAGACATACCGAAAGGAAGTATATTAGACTGTTTATTATTTTTTTAAATGATAATTGTAAAAATGTACCACATAGTTTTAATATAATAAATCCATGTATGCCCTAAGATTATCTAAATTAGGATATACTGAGATAATTAGAAGTACCTTCAAAAATACATTAATTATGATACTATGGTCTATAGATTTAAATTTTTTTTGTGAAAGAACAGATTTTATTTTGATAGTGCATGTTATTTCATTCAACTAGGTACAATACAAGGCAATACCACAACATAGTTAAATAAATATAGCCACTTTTATATTTATTTGATTCCTATATTAAATTATACAATCATCTTTCAAAGGATATAAAATATAAGCACTTACTCCTATAATAAATTAAAACACACACTGTTCAACGTTTTATGTAATCAACAATTATATTCTATGAACGGGTTTTACAATCAGGGTTTTTAGAGTTTAGATAGTTTTTTGGTATATTTCATAAATATGTATATTTTGTAAATGTATTGGGTTATTTTAGTCATTTCGTGTTTTTACTATATTATAATAATCCAAGGCGATTTTCTTCGATGACCTTTTGCAGTTTTTCGGGTAATATCATGATGCTAGACTCAAAGAACTTCTGGCCTTTCTCAGCAAAAAATGGAACAAGTGCTGTTTGACACCATTGTCTGAATTGAATTGTTTATCATTCAAAGAATTTTGAAAGATTGAAACAAATTGTAGTCAGATGGCGCAGGGTCTGGAGAGTATGATGGTTGGTCCATCAAATCCCGTCCAAGCTACATGGGAACACAACACCCTTGCGAATTGCCAATTCTGGTGGCTTTTCGTTTATAGCTTCATTTAATTTGTTCAATTGGCGATTTTCGTATTAATAGTTTGATTCTAGGGTAACAGCTCAAAATAGACTACACCTTTGTAATCCCACTATATTGAGAGCATAAGATTCTTTCGATGGGCATTTGCTTTCAAAGAGGTTGCAACTTGTTCATCAGGCTTGCACTATAAACTATCTATTTCTACCGCTAGTAACAATACTTTTGAGAAATGGATTTTTTTTAAAGCATGTCGCAGGCTTTGTTAAATTAATTTCTTTGATTTCATGTGGAACCTAAATATTGAGTTTACTAACATATCGCATCTTGTGCAAATGCTTTTCCACGGTCGTTTGAGAAATGTTTAATATTTCTGCGACCTCTGGAGTCGTGCGACAGCGGTGTGCCTTGATTAATGCCTTTATTTTATCGTTTTAGGCTTCAACTAGCCTTCCTGCACGTGGCGCATCTTTGACATTGAAATTACTGGAACAGAATCTGGCAAACCAATTCTAACATTGGCGTTCTGTTAAGCAATCTTCACCGTATACAGTACATATCTTTTTATGGGCTTGCCTTGCATTTTTCCCTTTACCCAAATAAAACAGTAAAACATAAACGATATTCCTTCGTTTGATTTTCCATCTTTCGATTACTGCCCTACAACAACTACTGAATCGATTCACTCACTTTAAAAAAAGACAATTAAAATATCTCCTGCCAAATGATATTTAGGTTAGATGATTGAACTGAAGATAGTTGGTTAAAAATGGAAGTGTATTGATCTGAACCGAAATAACTTAAGACTCAACTCAATCAATAAAATAACTACTGCACCTACTACTACTATAATAGTTTCTGAAATAAAAATACAATATTTTTCATTAGAAATAGCTTTTTTTTCTCATGTTTTGAATGAATTTTTGACACGTCACAGGTCACTGAATCATGCAAAGCATTCTTAGAAGACAGCATTTATTATCTATAACGGGTGTCCAACAATTATTGCAGTCCCGGGTGGCGTTGGAATAAAAAACATAAATCAATCTACAATATTTCAAAATATAATTACTGTTATCATCACTTTTATCGATCAATTTAAAATACCTAAACTCTGTCATCAATAAATATTTTTATACAATTTCTTAATAAGGAAAGTATTTTTAAATGTAACAAATACTTTAATTTAATTTGAAGTCACTATTGAGCCAAGCAATATTTTTGATCTATCTTTATTTTCATTATTTTATTTGTAGCTTATTTCTTACAAAAATTTTACTTCTTTAAAAAAATATGATTAAATATTATTAAATTTTTTGTCATTGGAAAAATAAAGAGCTAAAAATTACTACTTAAGTAATTTTAAAAAAATCGCTATAAAATACAGCAATAATCGCTTACATCAGTTACGTAATTCGGATAAATTGACATATCGTTATGACATTACATACACGTGATCGTCATTAAGCTTACTAACGACGGCTGGCCGTTATTGCGTTTCAATTCCGTCAATGGGACCTATTGATGCATATTGTATGAATGGCTGGGCAAAAAGGTCGCATGTGAATGTCATTACAGAGCGAACAATCCTCTTGCCTAACCTAGTTTCGCTCATTGTTTCTAATCACAAACTAACACACTTCCTCCATCGCCGATAACATTCGGAAGAATTGTGTTCGTATTCCATTATGGTGAATTTAGAGAACAATACAGATAAGTAAAAAAAGGAAAAGAGAGAATTTTTAGACGTAATTTTAAGTATTCTAAATATGAGAAAATTTCATGAGCGTATACAATGTATTAATAAATGCAATTTTTATTGAAAATATATATTTTTGTTTACATAGGTAACTGGAAATTTATTGTAGCCACAATTAAATTCTAAATGATGGAGGTATTTTAAAATCTATATTAAATAATGTGCACTTTATAATTTCTGCATTCATGTACAAAAATATTATATATTGAAGGTTGGTTCGTTGGTGAAATCCATAAAATATTATGTGAACATCTAAGCATTTTTCTTATACAGTGTGTTCAATTTAAGTGAAGACATTGAAATATCTCGAAAACTACACATCGAATAAAAAAAATTATAATTAATTTTCTCGGAGGAGTACATCTAATGATACGAAACTCGACCCACTACCCTCAACCCCCTAGGGGGTAGGGGGTGAGAAATAGAAAAGAATAGAAATAGGAACCCCCATTTTTGTATACGGATTTGAATACTCCGGGAAAAAATAAGAAAGTTTTATCTGTTTTTTTTTATATTCGTGAGAAACGACTCTATAATCGACAAAATTCAAAATTGGCAAAAATCGTTGAAAAATAGGGAAATACGAGGGGTTTTCGTAAAATTAGGTTCCCTTTGCTGATGAGAAATAATGCGACGTGCTGGGAGAAATGTAAAACACTGTACTACACTGTCAAATATCCCTCTTCTACGCTTGCACGAGGCATTGTTCTCTTGTAATTGTTTACTAGAAATGAAATTAAATAAATTCTGCATATATAGAGACTATAGACAGTTAGAAGACGAACAAATCAAGCAGACATTCAATAGACTTAACAAAGACATACAAAAACTTATCATAGAGTATAAAACTCATAAATGGATTGAAACATGCAAAAACATAGACTCCTTAAATGGAAGGAAATACTGGACAGAAATTAAAAAGCTAAGCAGGTACAAAACACACAATAATATAGAACAATTAAAAGACCCAGCAACTGACAATTTTGTAATGACAGATAAAGACATAAAAGCAAAGGCTTTTTCAAAACTTTTTAAACCTATCAAATAACAAATGATCCAGCTTTCGACAATGATTTCTTCAGGACAGTAAATAGATGGTATGAAAACCGAGACATTACATGTCCGAATAAATAAAACCCTATCATTACCCTTCACTCCTCTACAAGGTTTACCTCAAGGATCTCCCCTGTCTCCTCTCCTTTACAATATATTTTGCAATGACCTGTACAACCCCGATCCAAACCTTTTAAATCCAACTCATTATCCACTACAATTCGCAGACGATACTGCACTAATATCACATGCTTCTTCCACTAGTGCAGCCTTAAAATCCCTCCAAGACTTTACTGATACCACATCCAAATGGTTTTCCAAATGGAGACTCCGAATAAACCCCAGTAAATCCCAACTCCTACTCCCCTACCATCGTATACTTCCAACACCCGTATCAATATCAATAAATGGATCCTCTATCCCCTCAACCCCTTTATGCAAATATCTAGGTATCACATTAGATACAAAATTTTCATTTAGGAAGCATACGTCATCCGCCAAAATAAAAGTTATCAACAGAGCGAAACATTTCCGCTCATTAACGTACAAAAAGCAAGGAATAAGCATGAAAACCTGCACGAAGATTTACAAAATGATATGCCGCCCCATTTTGGACTACAGCTCCAATCTTTATATAAGTCCCTGCTCAGCCACACTTCGTAACCTTGAAGTGGTTGAACGAGCATTCCTTCGTATTATAACCAAACTCCGACATCCTCAAAATCCTCTCCATAATCCTTCTAAAACCCTTTTGTACGAATCCACCAATATAACTCCAATAAAACAAAGGGTTCGATTTCTCGCAGAACGATACGCATGTAATGAAAACAATTTGGAAATTCTAAATAAAATGTGCTTCCCTAGAAATTATAATATACCATCGAAATTTAAAAACCCCGTCCAAACCCCGTACGAATACATAACCTCACTCCACCCCCCTCACCTACCATGAATGGGAAAAATAACAACAAAACAAACGTGGGCAGAAAGACAGAAGGTCGATAGCCCTTTATCTGTAAATAAACAAATATATATATATATATATATTGTAGGTAAATATTATAGTTGTATATATGTACATACAAGATAATAAAGATTGTTTACTACTACTGAATTCTGCAGAAAGTAAATACTATCCAAATCTTTTTTATCAGTGGTGCACATGTGAGTCGACTCATTGTCGTTTTATGATGACTTACCCCATAAACTTCGATTAACTGACCATGAATGTCAATAGGTGAAATCCGCGAACAAATTTTAATTATAATTTTTTTTATTCGATGTGTAGTTTTCGAGATATTTCAATGTCTTCACTTAAATTGAACACCCTGTATATACAACTTCTTTATTACAGTAACTTATACATTATATTCCTTAAAGATTTTATTTCCATTGGTGCTCATATGTAATTAGGTAACCCAAGACAAACCTAGATGATAAACGAGTGATATTGAAGTTGATTTGGCAAAGCAACTGGGAACAATCTAAATGATTTTCTAAAAATTTCATTATAAATAATGCACTGCATCTTTCTCTGCGATTAGACAGTGATGCAAAATTGTGCTCACGTAATAAACGCTAATAATCTATAGATTTGCCAGGAAAATGCCATCTCTTTTATAGAACAAGAATTTCAGCAATCGTCTTTGGACGCATTCAATTTGAAATGAAACGTTGTAATAATAGAAATACCATAAAACAGATGCATATTCTAAATTGCTTCTAACAAGTGCATAATATAAAATTTACATTAAAAATATATCAGAAAAATGTCTAGACGTTCTCATTAGAAATCCTAAAACTTTAAAGGCAGATGCAGAAATTTTGTTTATGTGATCTGTAAAATTTAGATGGTAATCAAATAAAACCCCAAGATTTCTAATTTACGAATTTACTTGAAGTGGGGTGCCATGAATATTGTAATTTAATTAACGAACGATTGCGACAATAAGAGACTACGCTACATTTATCAATATTTAAATTACCTAAGTTTATTAGTAATGCAGCATTGAGTAATTATATACATATTATGTTGTACATTTATTGCATCCTGGATGGAATTAATAGTGCTAAATATCTATCATCAACACAAGCCAAAATGGGACAAGAAATTGAAGTTAATAGGTTATCTATAAATAATAAAAACAACAATGGCCCCAGGATCGACCCTTGGGGAACACCTTAAGAGCTATGAAATAAATATGACCTAAACCCATTTAATAACATAATTCATTTTATTTTCAAGGTACGATGTTATAAATGTAAGTAATTGTGTAGTAAAACCAAAAATTTTTTCTAATAAAATATCAGTATAAATAACATCCATCTGTTGCTGTTTGTCAATAGCCTCACTTATATATTGAATAATAAGCGCCAGGTTGGTAATCGTTGACCGTCCTTATAGAAACGATGTTAGCGAGGAGATATATATTTGGGTACATGAAAATAAACTGAATTGTATATCACAAGTTCAAAGACTTTAGCAAAGTTAGACAAAATAGCAATTGGCCTATAGTTAAATATCTGGACTGAGTCGCCTTTTATGAATATTCTATTGACAACTGCAGTTTTCTATAAACTTGGAAAAGTTGATGTTTGTAGACCTAAACTACGTTTTCTGAGAGTATACGCACATTTAATGACTGAATGAATATACATCAGTAATACTTGTTTGGGTGTGTGGTTAGGAAGATATGATTCAAAAAAGGTTTGTGCGCAACCATCAACAATTGCTTGTGGTGATGAGAGTCTCATATATTCCTGAATTACCTGAACAGGAATTCTTGAACTACCTTTCCTTTGTCGTGCAAAGTTCCAAATGTCTTTAGGTTTACACCTAAGATTTTTCTCAATTTTGGATAACGGATAATGTTTTGTATGCATCTACAATTTGAGATTTAGTCAGGCTTCTCATTCGTTTGAACTCGAAATGATAGAAATTGGAATTTGTAGATTTCCATTTTCGATGGCAGGGAAGAAATAATTTCTCGGGAAAACCACGGATGATAGAGCTTATTGCAGCTGACATCATAAAACGGAACATTTTTATTAAGATGGGAGTGTATTATGTAATTAATTTTACAGTCAAAATTGCATACAACTAAATCTAGTCACCTATTATTAGTATTTAGGGTGAGGTTGCTTAAGTCGTATCCCTTAAGAAAAGAACTGTACAAAACTTTATTTATCAGATACATAGAAATTATGTGTCATAACGAAACTAGACAATCCATATACGTTTTCAAGTAAAAAAATAAATCTTCAAAAACTAACATCCGTACAACTAAGTCAACTTGTTTCTTAAGTCGTACCACCTATAACCTAAGTCTTACCACTTATGGTCTAAGCCGTAATTAGGAGTTCAATTAAAAAGATAATAATTAACACATATTGTATTCATATGTTTACAGATGCATTCAGTTAGTACAATCATTACATACAAATCCAAGATTTGCATTTCAAACATTGAATCATGTTTTCCGTCCGATCTTCTCCACAAATAAAACAATACCAATGATTTTTCTTCTTTTTATTTTTGGATGCCAATATTTTGTATGCTTTCTATATTCGGCGTGGACATAATTTCGACTGACGAGGTAGAGCATCTATGGAACCCTTTGCTTTGGTTTATTATATATTATTGAATCAGAGCTAAAGTATTTAATTGCAGTTTTATTTCTTGAATATTGATATACAATGGAGTAGTGCGTAAATAGTCTTCAATAACAACTGTAGAAGCGTAAAAATTGTCATCAAATTTATGCTTGTTACATGACCAAATACCGGTAGATTTAAAACCATTCAAAGCAATACGAACTGATTTTGAATATGCAATTTTAAATAGTTTTGACACAGAAGTTTGTTTAATTATGTTACCAGGATTTTTTACCAAGAAGAAAAAGCTTCGTTGTTTTTAGAAATTTGAAAAAAGATCTGTCCAAAGGTTGAAGACGATGGGTTGTATAAGCAGGAAATGAAAACATTATAATGCCATGTTTGCAAGCTAGTTCTACACCTTCACTATTTTTGTATGGGTAGTGTATTCATCCAAAAGAAGAAGCATTTGCTTACTGTTACTATTCTCTAACTTTGTGTACTTGATGAAATCTCCCAACTGTTGAACAAAAAGTTTTTAGAGCATCCAAATAAAGTACCCGGAGGTGCTCAAGGAATTTTTTATCCGCATGCGTTTAAATACCTGCAACATTCATACAGCATACACTTGTATTGGTCAAATCCCTTTTAGCACTTGTAGGTGCACCAACTTGACGTTTGTCTTTCTGAGCAATTATCTTGGTTTGTGAATAGTGGATAATCCTGTTTCGTCAATGATATATGGTTAGAAGTCAACTTGTGTTCATCTAATATAGATTCATATTTATCAAAGAATCCATAAACACTTTTTTATTGAAAGCCCTGGCCCTGATCAGGTTGCTTCTGGAGTACGTTAAGATAAACAAGGTTTATTCTTCATAAATTTTTAGTACCACTTCTTCCCTGCATTTACTTCTTAGATCAGTTGGAGCAATCCCAAAAGAACTTGATTCTAAATTGCGAATGTGTGCAAACAAATCCTTCTTCATATTTTAGTTACATTCTTAGGCCTCCCAAATTTGACATTCTTATTTAATCCTTTAAAACGACGACATAACTTTGGTTTAGGGATGTTATATTGTCGATGAGCTTAATTGAATCCAAAAACTCATTCCGATAATTTATTTAACGCCTCGTTCATATTTTCTAGTTTCTATGCATTATAAATTCGTTTGATTGTGTTGACATGATTATGGCTTAAAATATGAAGAATGTAGAAAACATCACATTAAAGTATGAAAAACAAAAAATAATTTCTTAAGTCTTACCAGTACGATTTAGGAACCTCATACAGGTACGACTTAGGACACCGTAAATTAAAATTTAAAACTAAACATAACTTATTTTTGATTATAATTAACAAAATTTCATTCCGACAAAACGATTATGTAAATTATACTGAACCTATATTTGCGAAGAAAAATAATTTTATCAATAATTTACTTGCAAGATTTACTACCAAAAATATGCAGAAAATTATAAGAAAATTGAAAAAACTTTACTTGCTGTCAAATTTTATAAAGTGGTTTGTTTACACCAAAAAATAATAAGTCACACGACATGGTTGACTCAGATGTATATTTGATTACCGACGAGTGTAGCTGTAGTGTGTACTAAATGCATGTGGTACTACTTAAGCAGTGGTACGACTTAAGCAACCATACCTTATAATATTATTAAATTGAACAAGTTCTAAAATAGTTATAAAATTAAGAAGTGAAACCATTTTAGGATTATGAGGATGAAAAAATACTAATGAAAATAATAAAGAAATTTTAAAGAACAGTTAAAATTGACAAAATAGTGTTAAAATTTTTTAAACAATTGATAATTAATGATATTTTAACATTAGTAAAGTGAAAATTGTCTAAACCTCGTGGAAATTAAAAAAATATCTACAGATAAAATTAGATGAATAATAAAAAATACTTCTCAAGTATAAAAATATTTAAAAAACGCCAAAACAAGTGAATTCCACCTCTTCCAATTTACTAGTATAAATGTTAAACAGCAAAGGGCTCAACGGACAGCCCTGTCGCACCCCCATCCAAATTATAAACCTTTACACATTCGCTCCCACCAATCTTTCCCTCGGTACAGTATCATACGCTGCTTTCAAATCCAGGAAAACAGCGTACATACTGCCCTTTTCTTCTAACACTCTTTCCATAATCCTAGCCAGTGTAAAGATTTGATCCCTTGTTGAATTCCCTTGATCTCTACCTCCTTTTCCATCCTAGTCTTCACCTCTGTCATGGCAATTTTGTACCCGGTACAGATAATTGATATCCCCCTATAATTTTCTACATTTAGTGTATCTCCACCTTTGTGTACCGGGTACATAAGTCCCACCCGCCACTCTTTTCGGATGTCTGCTTCTACTCTCCACCTTTTATTCAGCAACTCAGTGAACTTCTGCTTTCCCTCCTTTCCTATCTGTTTCCACATTTCTGCCTTTAACCCGTCCAATCCAGCAGCTTTCCTAGTCTTAAACTCGTCAAATGCTTTTTCTATTTTCTCCTCCGTAAACTCTTCAATTTCCCCCATCATCCCTTGTTCCCCTATTCCACTTTGCTCTCCACTCATTACACTGCATTTCTCTGTCCATTCTTGCAGAGACACTCCTATATATTGCCTCCTCTCGCCCCCTTTTAAAATACTCCATATATCCTTTTAATTTTTACACAATTTCAATTCATTCGTCGTTTGTTCCAAGGCCTGCAACTTTTTTTTCCGCATATTTTTGCGTACTTAGTCCTTTCTGTCTTCCTTACCTCCCTTTTTGCGTCCCGACCGTCTTTATCGAACCAAGCGCAACTTTCCCCACCCCTTCTATCCACTTTTCTACCGCATCTCACAATGGTTACTTCCATCTCTTACATTGTTTTAACTTCATTCCAGTTAATCTTCTCTAATTGTTTTTTCATATTTTTGATAGCATTTGCACTATCATCTAACTGCCAATACTGTTGTTCTTGTTCATATTCCCTAATTTTTCCCACCCGTATCTCCACCATTATTGGCAAGTGGTCTGAACCCAAAACTTCTCCTACTTCCATTCTTTTAACTTCTTCTCTGTTTATCCCCTTTATTATAACGTAATCCACTACTGATGAACCTTGTTGTCCAATATACGTCTTCTTCCCTTCATAATCACCTTCAGTGCACCCGTTTAACATTTCCCAACCCTCTTCTATTAACCAATCCCCTATCCTCGTGCCCTCCTTATTTATTAATCTATCCTGAGACGATCTCACTATTAGCTTACCCTTATCATTCACTCCTCCCCCCTGTTCCCCATTCTTGCATTAAAATCTCCCCCCGCCATACATCTCGTTCCTTAGTAACCTTTCTCGTCTAGCACATTCCGCACTTTGGCCCAGTTCTTATTAATGTATACCACCCAGTTCCAAATGAGCCCCATCATTTTGATACTTAACCGAAACTATACCGTTTACCTCTTCAATAAATTTCACCTCCCCATTTCGTTCCCACTACCATACCCCATTCCTTCCTTTAGTTGCATTTTTCGTTTCCCCTTGTACCGACCACCTAACCCCCCCTGGAAGTGAATCTCGTACATTTTCCCACTCCTCCTTCATCATCCATGTCTCCATTAACCCCACCACATCTTTTCCTAAAATCCACTTCTCAAAGTCCTTGTGCCACCTCTTACCCCTAGACTTCGACTGTATCCCAGCTACGTTCCAAAACCCTACCAATATTCCCCATTTTTAACTAGTTTTCGTTTGTTTCTGTTAATTTTTGTGTTCCTGTTATTATTCTTTGCAATTTTCTCGGAAACTATAACATGTATAGTTGTTCTATAACTAATTTTAAAAATTTTGCTAAAATATAAAACAAATATAAAAAATATCTGGAAAAACAAGAAACACCCACTTCAGGTGCATGAATATTTATGAATATATATCAAATGCTTAAATTTAAGTTTTTAGTTTAAAATCTTTAATGGTTCTTGAGATACACACACAGATAGATTTCAAAAATAGTTGAAGGGACCTCAAAGTAAATATTTCCATTTAAATTTTAGATACGAAAATAAATACAACACTTCTCCGTACTTCTTCTTACAAATAAAATAAAATAATAATTGGTTATGTATACCTGTGATAGAGAATAGGTCCCCTTTTCATCCTAAAAATGTATAAAATTCCCATTTGATCATATTGTTTAATACAATTTTCACGTTCAAGAAAACCTTAAATGTTTGGAACTCAATTAGGTCTTAAAATATTTATGCCAAAACCAAACAATCGGACATTATGATCACATTAGGAATGTGCGATTGTTTGGGCTTATCCACAATTTTCTATATAAAAGAGTAAGGGTAAACTACTAATTTAGATGATGTTGACAACATAAATTATTATAAATAAGACTCCAGCATTCCATGTAAAATTTTGTGTAAATACTATTGTAAAAAATTCTTAAGAGACATATTTTTGGAATTTAAAAAATGTCATTAAATTAATTATTAAATCAAGCCTATACAGGGTCCTGCAACAGTGCGTCAAGCTTTCCTAGCGCCTTTCTCGTAAGAGATAGAAAACAATGTTTCATATAAAAATTTATTGAATTAAAAATCTCTATGCCGTAAAATTATTTTCAAATATACAGGGTGTCCCAATTTTGCGTTATAACAAAAGCAAACATTTTTTTAAATGGAACACCCTGTATATTTTTTCATTTTATAATTTGGATAGTATTTTATAACTTAAACCTTTTTTTGGTTTTTAATTTCGATATGGCATTTCCGAGTTATTGACGTTTTTCTGAAAAAAATGTAAAAAGCGGAGGTTCACAAAAAAAATTATTCTGATGTTGTATTTAAAATTTAAGAAATTTTCTGTTTCCTATGGTTGGTCCTAAGTACTGTTTATGTACCAGTGTTAAAAATTTTCACTTTTGAGGAACCCTGCCTTTGTTTCAGACACGCCATTTTCTAAAATTTCAAATTGTCGTAACTCTTTTTTTTTAATGGAATCATATATGTTTTTAAATTTTATATTATTCTACATCTAATTTTCTACAAAAAATGTTAAGCATACCCTATACCTAAAAGTGATAATTTTCAAGATATAAAAGAATTTATATTTCAAACGGTCCTTGAATGCGAATTTGTTTTTGAATAGATAGCCATGACTGAAAAAAATGCATCTGTCAATTAAACAATTAGTTTGACATGTAAATGGGAGGTGTGAATTACAAAAAACAAAAGAAGAAAGCCTATCATCAACGAGGAACCAAAAAGACATTGGTGAAGGAACTGGCATAAGCGATAGGTCAGTACAAAGCATTCTAAAGAAAAATCGATATCAAGCATATGATATTCAGTGCTATTGGTGATTCCTTATAAACAATTTCAGGTTTTGTTAGATCCTTAGATCTAGCAGGTCATTTGGTGGGTCCATTCCTACCAATCCGCTGGTTGGGAAAAATGAAATGCCCTCACGTCTTGTGAAAATTGGGCAGGTGCTCCGTCTTGTTAAAACCACACACTGTTTCTTGTTAGTTAGGGTACATTAGCTAACGTTCCGGGTAATTCAATTTGCAAGAAGTACAAATACATAGACCTACTGAGATGGCCCTCGAAGAAATGTTGACCTACAACATGGTTTCCAAAAATTCCGCCCCTGACATTCAATGCTGATGATAAACTTGTCTCATAACATGCGGATTATCAGTTAAATAATAGTGAAAATTGTACCTATTGACAGATCCGTTGTTATGGGATGACGCCTCATCCGTGAATAAAATATATTGGAAAAACGAAAGATCCTCCTGTATTTTCTGTCTTCCCCAGAAACAAAATTCGGAACGAAATTGAAAATCAGTATTACTCAGTTCTTTATGTAGCTGAATATGATATGCTTGATATCGATTTTTCTTCAGAATGCTTTGTACTGACCTCTCGCTTATGCCAGTTCCTTCACCAATGTCTTTTTGGTTCCTCGTTGATGATAGGCTTTCTTATTTTGTTTTTTGTAATTCACACCTCCCATTTACATGTCAAACTAATTGTTTAATTGACAGATGCATTTTTTCAGTCATGGCTATCTATTCAAAAACAAATTCGTATTCAAGGACCGTTTGAAATATATTTTTTTTATATCTTGAAAAATATCACTTTTAGGTATAGGGTATGCTTAATATTTTTTGTAGGAAATTAGATGCAGAATAATATGAAATTAAAAAAAATATATGATTCCATTTAAAAAAAAAGAGTTATGACAATTTGAAATTTTATAAAATGGCGTGTCTGTTACAAAGGCAGGGTTCCTCAAAAGTGAAAATTTTTAACACTGGTACATAAACAGTACTTATGACCAACCATAGGAAAAAGAAAATTTCTTAAATTTTAAATACAACATCAGAATATTTTTTTTGGTGAACCTCCGCTTTTTACATTTTTTTTCAGAAAAACGTCAATAACTCGGAAATGCCATATCGAAATTAAAAACCAAAAAAAGGTTTAAGTTATAAAATACTATCCAAATTATAAAATGAAAAAATATACAGGGTGTTCCATTTAAAAAAATGTTTGCTTTTGTTATAACGCAAAATTGGGACACCCTGTATATTTGAAAATAATTTTACGGCATAGAGATTTTTAATTCAATAAATTTTTATATGAAACATTTTTTTCTATCTCTTACGAGAAAGGCGCTAGGAAAGCTTGACGCACTGTTGCAGGACCCTGTATAACGAAGTGTTATTATATTTGCAGTTAATTCAATTTTCCTCATTTCTACGCACGGATCGTTTCAATTCCTCCGTATCCATCGTGCGTAACACCTGTAAATGCCATCCTTAAAGGATTTTGTGTGTTACAGATACGCCAATTACACCACTAGCGGAAGCAAGGCGGTTCATAGTCGATTGCATGGTGGCGGTGGGCACGCCGAAAAGTCACGCCGAAGCGTTGGGCAACAATCTCGTGGAGGCTGATTATCGGGGCCACTACAGTCACGGCATGAATCGCTTGGGTGAGTTCCTTCTGCCAGTGCATGATTACGGCCTGGTGATAGCTTATGATGATACCGTTGCCCATTAGAAATGTACGTCAACGATGTTAAGGCCGGCATATGTGACTGCAAGGCGACGCCCGTGGTGCTGAAAGAGACGCCGGCGACAGCTTGGGTTGATGGCAAGAACGGATTGGGGGCGGTTGTCGGAGACTTCTGTATGGATCTGGCGATGAAGAAGGCGAAAGAGGTCGGCGTTGGATGGGTGTGTGCGAAAGGTTTGTCTTCATATGTTTCCTTTGTACAACTTTTGATATATCCATTAGTTTAGAATAATAGAAGGCCTTATCTTGATAAGATAATCAAAATGGTGTAGAGGAAACCCTAATAAGTTAAAAGATTATATTATGAAATGAAATCATTAAATTTAAAGTTTGAGTTCATTATTTTTAGTACAAACTCAGGAACATCTTAAAATTCGGTGTAATATCCTATTCACCATAACCATCATATGGTTTCAATTTAAAGAGAGGAATAAGCGACACGATTAATTGACCAAAGCTGAAGAAGAAGACTAATAAAAATAAATTCGCCAGGTTAAAATCGTTAAGCATACTAGTGATATTCAATTAAGTAAAATCCAACGAAAAATGAAAACGAAAGAACTCAAAGTTAGCATGACTGTAGTTACGAGGGAAATTCAGTAATTAGATTACAAAAGGGTCACAAAAGGTATTATAAAAAAATATGTAATAATGTAAAAACCAGATTTGTTTTTCGACAAAGTCTCCACCAACATTTATACACTTATTACCTGCTGCATAGAATTCATTGAGCTGCCGTCTGAACCACATGCATACCTCTTATTGAAGACCGTGATCACCCTCGAAATGTTTGTAGCCAAGATGCCTTTTGAGTGGACCAAACAGATGATAGTCGCGTGGGGCTAGGTTGGGACTGTAAGCCGGATGTTCAAGAAGTTGCCACTCTAATTCTTTAATTCTCGCTTGGGTCAATCGGGCTGCATGCGCCTAGCATTATCGTGATCCAGCAATATTCCTCTCGTCAGTAGGCCTGGACGTTTTCTACGAATTGCATCCCAAAGCAACAACAAAACAGTACGATTCAGCATTAACGTTCTCACCCCTATTCTGGAAATGGGCTAGGAGCACTCCTTGATAATCCCAAAACACGGTAAGCGTAATCTTACCAGCTGAGGGCACAACCTCGAATTTCTTTGTAATCGGTGAAGAAGGAAATTCAAACGATCGTGCAAAATATCATAGACCAAACCACGAGAACACCCTATTGCATTTGCTATACTGCCCCATTCGCAATCTGAATGGGGCGGCCAGTTCGATATTCGTCAACAATTTTTGAGCGCCCTTGTTGAAAATCTCGACCCATTTGTTCACCGTAAACAGGAGACATTCCCTTGTGGATATGATTTTGCCCAGAAAAAACGCACCATGGCACGCTACTCTTCTACAGTATACTTTTCGAGCACTGTCGCCATTTTAACACTCCCTACACATGCGCACGGTAACTGTCACTTGAGTATCATAAAGCTGGATTGTGCGGCCACCTATTGACACGGAGGGAAATAACTCTCTGCTATTTTCAGCTTTCTCGCATCATTTTATGACCTAATTACTGAATTTCCCACGTATTTCATATAATATAATATACGGTCTTTCACTAAGCGCTTCTTATCTTTAAATTTAAATAAAATAATATGTGTATGAGATATCAGGCCGGAAATTTTTATGTATGGAATATAACATCATGTAAGTGTTCGCCCCGACTTTGTCAGGTGGTGCGCATGCGAAATGTCTATTTCTCTATGACTATGGTGCATAAATCAGGCTCAATTTCACCGATGATATGGGTCATGTTGGCTTTGAGGGCCGTTGTGGTTTGTGGCTTATTCGCATACACCTGCGACTTATGAAAACTCCACAAGAAAAAGCCTAACGGAGTCAAATTGCACGATCTCTGTTTCTAGTTCACATCGCCTCCACGTTAGATGATCTCGTGTAGAATGACCAATGTGGCATAAGCTGTGTGGTACGAAGCGCCGTCTTGTTGAAACCACATGCCATTGGGGTCCATATAATTCATTCATTGGACGCTCTAATCCTAAATTTGACAATTTTGTTTATTGATTTACCCATTCATTCAGAAGTGGGATTCAACATAGAAGATAATTTTTTGATCAAAATTAGGGTCAGTATATAAGTATATAGAATACAGCGTTTTTCTTGGAAGCAAAAAGATAATAATAACTTATTGTAACACGTTGTAAGATTAATATAAGATGTTCGATGTTTTACCTTTGTGGAAAATATAAACTACACCAAGATATGTAATTACAACAGGTACTCTTTTAATAATAAATTTAATTTTATTCCTTCGTAACACAATTTCACAAATAATAAATATAATCAATGAAAGTGTAGTTTATTTTTTCTAGTGTAAGTATTTTTGTTTTAAACTACAGGAAGGATGTGAAAATAAATATATTTCTTCAATGTATGTTTAATGACATAAAAAATAAATGATACTGAGTGATAGTTCCAACAATTCAGCCATCACCAAGATCTCCAGCAAGATAATCCTTACTATATAAATTATATATTTAGGGGAAAATTAGATCACCATCAAGGTGACTAGATTAGTGGATGCAAATATTATAATTTCTTAGAAATTTATATTCAAATTACTTGTGAAGAAATATTTGTAGATTTTAGATGTCAGTTATTATCACTGCACAACGTGACTATCCTCTCAAGTAACATAACCACCATACCAGCCGCCTCCGTCAAAATAATAAACACCCAATAAACATTTCACAGGTTCGAATCATTTCGGCATCGCCGGCTGGTATACCCTCACGGCCATCAAGAACGGCCTACTGGGCATGAGTTTCACGAACACGTCGCCGTTTATGAGCCCCACTCGCAGTAAAGAGGCAAGTGATGATGTTTAAAAGAATGAGAGGGGGCCCTAATTCGGATCACGTATTTCAGGCCGCATTAGGGACGAACCCGATCTCCCTGGGGGCGCCGGGACAGGACGACAGCTTTGTGCTCGATATGGCAACGACAGCAGTCGCCGTCGGAAAGGTAAAATGCCCATTTCCCGGCTACGTGAACGACATTGCAAACAATGAAAATACAAACGTACTCGCTAAAAAAAATCACTTATATCTTCGATACACAGCTGGTCGCAGCATTAATGTCTGTCTAGGGATTTAACGACGCTAGTTTCCTGCAAGTATAATCATTTAAATTTCCATTAAAAAAGACTTTTGTAATGTAAATAAGGGTCATGACGATGACCGTTTGGACTAAGGTAAATGTAATCACTGATATTATTTTTATACGTTGACTCATCTAAGTATAAGTTAAGTTAAAAGTTCGCCAAAATTATAAAACACAAATCACAAAAATATCTTGGCCTAGAGACCTTATTTTATGCAATATCTCGTGAAAGGTTTTAAAAGACGAAAAATTAATTTTTTAATCGCAACTAGCGTAATTAAAATTTTAATTATTTATCAAATATCAATTCAGATTGAGATCCAAAGCCGAAAAAACGAGCCAATACCAGAAGGCTGGGCGTTAGGCGAAGACGGAAAGGTAACAACCGACCCCCACAAAGCCTACGCTTCCGGACGTTTGCTACCTATAGGAGGCACGGAAATCAACTCGGGCTACAAGGGCTACGGCATGGGCATGCTGGTGGAAATTTTCTGCGGGATCTTAAGCGGCTCGAAGTATGGCCCCAACATCCGGAAATGGGGCTCGACGGGAAGCGAGGCGGATCTGGGGCAGTGTTTCGTCGCGATAGATCCCAACTGTTTCATGCCGGGCTTCGAGGGTCGAATGCAGGACTTAATGGACCACATGAGAAACATGGCGCCGGTAAGTGACTCTTCGGTTCGACTGTGCTCGTTTTAAATGGAGGACTGTTTACGTTGCAGGCCGATCCGAACAAACCCGTGATGGTGGCTGGAGATCCGGAGAAATTGCACATGAAAGCTGTGGACGCAGCAGGAGGGGTTCGATATGTGCAGAACCAGCACGATTCCTGCCAGCGGCTTTCTCAAAGCCTTAAAGTGGAGCCATTGAAATCCCTTTAATAAGTTAATCAATAACGGTTGCGTCGCATCCTTTACTTCTTGACCTAAATAATGAGGGCTATTGGAATTTGCTTTTGTTACAATTGTGAATTTCAAGTGCTTCATTACATTATTTTAGGTCTATCCATTTTATGAATATAATGTATGATATTCCAAACACATATCTGAAATTTTAACGTTTTCTAAGTTGTAAACTACGAGACCAATACATTAAGATGCACAGAAACATATGATCATAAATCAAGCCATCTTTAACACTGATTGCGTTCATACTTTTATAACATAAAAATATGTAAATGAAGTGTATCTTTTATATGTACAATTATTAGTGATAATATTTTTAATAATCTATAAACATATTCTCAAGAAAATATGCCAAAGGTAACCAAATATTCATTCCTAAAATCCGAATTGTATACTTTTTATTGTAATTTTATACAGTAAATATACCTCTTAACACAACATCTAACTATTATCCTATAATATCTAATAATTATTTAAATAAAAGTTAAATATTAATGTCCGTCTTCAGATACCTAGATACTATTAAGTCTTTAACTTCTTTATATACTTAATCACAAAATTAAAAACACTTTTACTTTGTTTGTATAACAAGATTTGGTAATCCAATGGTTTGAACACAAATTTCAACAAATTTAAATCGTATAAAATGCACATATATAATATTATATATATAAACAAAAAAATCATTTCATACATTGATAATTAAATAAAAGTATTGACTCTAAAATTTACTATAAAATAAATTAATGGATAATTTTTAAATTGTTTAATTTTAAAGATTTCAAGGTAAATGGTATTTTATTATATAATTTCTAAATGTTATATGAAAAAGATCTAATAAATTGTCAGATTGGTGGTTGGGTGGTGATATTAGTCCCCGAAATCATTAATGTTATATAATACTATTGTATTATATAAATACAAAAGTGCAAAAAAATGAATCGCTCTATGATAAAGTGTTTAACAATGAAGAAGTCTTCTATTAGCCATGTTTAACTGGCAACATTTACCTGATCATATATTCTAATTCCAAATATTAGTCGTATACAGGAGTTTTTAACATTCTATTTACGTTCAATGGTGAGTTTATCTAAGTATGCATTGCAAACAACATCACAAAAATTAAAATGACTTAACACTAACGTACAACAAAGGAGTCGCCTTGTGTTTTTACATAAAAAATAAATTAAATAAATCATTCTTAAGTTGTAAAATGATTCGGAGATACATTTACTAATATAAAAATCGCAAATCTGAGTCAATGATTAGGCCTAGGTTAGGTACAGAATTAACAAAAGGTGTTCATTTGCTTGAATATCATCTAAAAATAGAATACCAGAATCCGATTTAGATTTTACAAATTTACAAATTTCCGAATTTGGATTGTCAAGTACCGACTGTTCTGCATGAGCAATGTAACTATCGAAACATAGCTTAGTTTTCGTTTTACATATTTTACGAAGTTCAGAAAGTTTCATATAATCCGTCTGTAGATTTGACAACTTAAATTTTTTATGCGCGTCGCGTTTCAGTTTTATTAGTTTACGAAGTTCAGCACTAAACCGTTGAGGAAACTTTAATTCCTTTATAAGTTTTTTTGCTACTAATTTTTCAAAGCAATGTAACAATATAGTATACAATACATCTATAGCCTCATTTACTTCAGTAATACCCTGGAATGCTCTGTTCCAATTTATTGATAGAAAATGATTGATAATAACATTGTAAGGTGCACGATCAAAATCATAAACTACAGTATAATTTAAATTTTGACATTCAGAGTCCTCATATGAAATTATAACTTCCATAGAAGGATGATAAACATCACAGGTTATTAGGGGTTCACATTCAAGAACAAATTTAACAGGATGCGATGAAAAACACAAATTAAACACTTTTCCAGAACAGTTTTTCACATTATTAAATTGTGATAAACCGTTAAAAGCGTGCACGTCACACGCTGCACTTTTTGTGTTGGTGTTGTTCTTGACATTAAAAGGTAACAAACCCACGTAGTCATCAATTTCAGACCAACGAAGATCCGTTGTAATCACCCATTATGATGCATCTTAATTCAATACTTTGAGCATGTATATTAAATAATGACTTTAAACTTTCAAACTTCCATTACAGATTTTGGTGGAATAAATACGCCACTAAATATATAATTCTAATTTTTGATTATTACTTTAATCCATATTTCCTATGTAATACTATTTGTAGCAATGATTAACGATATTAAGGTATTTAAAACAGCGATAAGTTCACCTCCTCCGCGCGGTTTTGATGAATTAGCTGTAGAGCGATCAGTACGATATACAGTATATCTTTTATCAAACAATTCGAGTTAATTATTCCAGGCCCAAGCTAGGTTTCTGTAAGTATTATAATTGGACAATCTTCTGACAAAAGCGTGCAATAAAAATCCCGTAATTTAGTTTTGAGCCCTCTAACATTTTGGTAATATACTGTAATATCGTTCAGTTGTGTGAGTTTGAATATATTATTTTGGGAAAAGTTCCAGTTACAGATTGTTTAAATCCACGCCGGAGAAAAAAGTCTTGAATAGCGAGGCCGACAGGCCACAATGTCCAGCAGACTTTCCACCAATGATTCTTTGACTCCCAATTTATAGGAACATATAGCAATGTTTCGAACGAGTTCAAAGCATTTAGAATCCTTAATGTTGAGCACATTTTGCACATAATCAAGAACAGAATTTACAGCTAAGACAGGACTACACCTACGAATGTAGATCCATTGACGTCTCTCGGCAGAAATTAGTGTTTGTAACGCCACCAGTGAAAGTATTATTACTCATAGTTCTGTTTCCAATAATAACCTTATTTGGAGGTTATTTCATGGACCAAATAATATTGTTATTGTTTTGTTAAGGTTGATGTATAAGGAATGTTGTTATAAGATTAATAGAAAGATCATCATTTATATTTGGTTTGTTGTATCAAGATCATTAAGACAAAAACAGTGGGGTATCATCTGCATATAGGTTACAAGTACAAAATTTTAAAACGTCAGGAACGAATGAGGATAGTAATTAATATAGGACCAAAAAATAACCCTTGAAGGACACCAGCAAATACCTCCAAAAACAAGATTTTATATTATAAGCCTCCACCGTTAAATTTTTTTATTATCTAACACAATTTGTTACATACAATTACAAATAAAACTGAGTAGATTAGTGCGATTAATAGCACTGATAAAAAAATAAAGTCCTTTACGTTGTAGAAAATTAAATAAATAACAATTATCATACATTAAATATTATTCAATTCCTTCCCGTGTTGTTTTCCCATAAATACAACCATTGTAGGACCAGGCAGGACAAATTTAATGGCTATATCGATGTGACGATAGATATATAAGGACTTTGCAGCAAAAGGGGCGCAGATTCAAATCAAATTTTTTGTAACAATTGAAATAATTGCACATTCATGACAAGTCAGTGCAAGTTTTGAACTCGGCCCAAAAGGACATACGTTTTGTTTTGTTAATAAAGTAATGATTGTTTTAGGGTAATACTTGACCTGTGCATAAGATGAGTGACTCTGAACCGTTTGGTAGCGAATCATCTGATATTTGTTACCGGCGTTCAGTTTACCTGAACGTGGTAACAAATGCGTAATTATATTTTAATCCATTTTACGAGCTACCCATTGCTCCTAATAATAATTTGCATAAATTCCGCATTATTGAAATAATCCAAACGAGATAATTTTCCAAAATGTGCAGCTGCTAGTGTGGAACATTAAGACCGGCCCTTTTTTTCGGCGAAGAGGATCATTACCTGTTCCCGGAATTGCGGGGCCTACGTGACCCAAACAAAGCCACGTCACCGAAGACCACCATATAAAACCAAGCTCCGGCCATCGCTCTTTACCAGTCGTCTGCCATCAGCAGCGGTGGTCAGCCTGGTCGGTTCGCCGATTCAAGCCTCTTGCCCTATTTGTATATATTGTATATTTTTCTATGTCTATTTTCTGTTTATTCTGTTGTAATATATTTTCTTCTTCTCCAGGCCCCATGTTTTAATTTACACACACTTTCTCTTGTTCTTTTACTCTGTTTCACAGCTAGCCGGTGCCCATACGTTGACGTGGCGTGGAAGCTCAAGCAAGTATCACCGAAGGGAAACTGTTTAATCGAAGCCTACGGCTGCTAATCGATGGTGAGCCTCGCCAGGGACCCCTGGGCCGCCTCCAGTGCGTGTTGGTTCCAGAAAGTACCGTCGGTGCTACTTCCTTGCCAGTCCGTCACCAGGACGTCTTCCGCGTCCCCCGTTAACATTTGGCTCCCAACTAGTGGCCGAGTAAAACTCACCCCCTGAGACACATGCTCTAATTTCTTTTACTATTTTTCATCTTTTGTAAATTAACCGTGATTTCGAGTCACCCGGGGCCGCCTTCCAGTATTCGAAGAGCAAGAGGCAGTCCACCAAGTTTCACTAAAAATGACGTCAACCCGATTCGACCTTCAGCACACTGGCTACAACCACCACCGTCAGCTTCAATCCAGCCGCCTCGTGCTTCACCACAACACCGGCAGCTCTGACGGATTGACTGACGACACACCAGCTCCAGCCGCCCCGCGCTCGATGCCGTGGCCGCCACAATGGACTGGTTCACCAGGTTCCAGCTCAAGCAGCCCCATATACATCGTCGACGTTCGATGTGCAGGCCCTACTTGACTGGAACAACATAACGGTCTTGGTTCGCGCCGTGCCAGTGCACCCAGGATGTCAGCCCATCCCCGGCCGGACCAGACGTAGCAGCCCTAAAGGATGCCACAAGCCATCCAGGGATGCCGAGATCCGGTGTGGGACGACCGAATCCCCTCACACCTTAATTTCGGGAGGATCTCCACACAAAGCCAGTGTTGCCTACCACGACGCCAGATCCGATGTAGGATGTCCGAATCTCCCTGCATCTCAACCACGGAAGGGTCTGCAGCGTCATCGGGTGCAGTGCTGTTTATCACCAATCGACAACAACACCGAAGACGTCCACTGGCAGCTATTATTTTCATTTCATGTCTTTTTCAAAATTATCTCGTTTTCCGGGGCCGTTTGTTACCGGCGTTCAGTTTACCTGAACGTGGTAACAAATGCGTAATTATATTTTAATCCATTTTACGAGCTACCCATTGCTCCTAATAATAATTTGCATAAATTCCGCATTATTGAAATAATCCAAACGAGATAATTTTCCAAAATGTGCAGCTGCTAGTGTGGAACATTAAGACCGGCCCTTTTTTTCGGCGAAGAGGATCATTACCTGTTCCCGGAATTGCGGGGCCTACGTGACCCAAACAAAGCCACGTCACCGAAGACCACCATATAAAACCAGGCTCCGGCCATCGCTCTTTACCAGTCGTCTGCCATCAGCAGCGGTGGTCAGCCTGGTCGGTTCGCCGATTCAAGCCTCTTGCCCTATTTGTATATATTGTATATTTTTCTATGTCTATTTTCTGTTTATTCTGTTGTAATATATTTTCTTCTTCTCCAGGCCCCATGTTTTAATTTACACACACTTTCTCTTGTTCTTTTACTCTGTTTCACAGCTAGCCGGTGCCCATACGTTGACGTGGCGTGGAAGCTCAAGCAAGTATCACCGAAGGGAAACTGTTTAATCGAAGCCTGCGGCTGCTAATCGATGGTGAGCCTCGCCAGGGACCCCTGGGCCGCCTCCAGTGCGTGTTGGTTCCAGAAAGTACCGTCGGTGCTACTTCCTTGCCAGTCCGTCACCAGGACGTCTTCCGCGTCCTCCGTTAACATATTTGCCAGTTTTCTGACTGCGACTCAAGTTCAACCAGTTCAAGTGATGATGGAAGTTGATTTGTCAACATTTCAAAACAAAACTAATGAGGACAACGATCAACGTATGAATATTTTAGATGAATTGATTATAAATGCCCATAGTCGAGTGGCATAACCGAAAAAGTATCTGAAGATTCTGAAACCGGAAAGTTCTGGATCTGGATCAAGTTTGCCAAGGGTGACCAAATCATTGACCAGAGCACCTAGGCCTCACTAGGTCCGTTATGCCCCCCTAGCTGGGACAGCCCTCCGTTATTCTATCACTCATTTAGCCACCCAAGGCTCGAGCAAAGGAAAGCACAACGCTTGGAAGGGTTTCCCTAATGTTCGGCCTCCCCTAGCATGAACTCTCTAAGGTAGGCAAGAGCCGGGCACACATGTACCACTGTCTCGTCCTCTTCTTCACATGCTCTACATATGGGGGTTTCCACCATAGTAAAGAAGTGTTTCCTTAGCTGACAGTGACCCGTAAAGATATCTGTGATAAGACGCATATTCTCCTGGGACAGTCGCAGATAGTATTCGGCTGTTTTCAGATTGGGTAAGCGTATTGCTTCCTTCACCTGTCTGCAGCCTGAGGTGTTGTCCCAACGTTGTTTTAGCGTCTTGAGAGTGTTCTGTTTGAAGATGTCGGTGAGGCATCTTGTGCTTGTTTCAGGATGTTGTGGCATTCTTTTACTAGTGTTGAGGTGATTTTGACTCACTGCTAGTATTGCTGCCCTGTGTACAACCAAAGTGCTATCTTGGAAGATGCATTCATGTCTGCCCTACATTCCTCCGACATTGCCAGAGGGAAACACATGTTTTTTTACATGTCATTTTGAGATGTTGTTTCCACGTCAGCTTGCCGTTGAGGATCACTCCGAGGTATTTGACCGACGACAATGTCAACCGGGTGTTGACGAGTAGCTTACATAGTTTCCTTTTCTTTGTGATTTTTTTGGTTTATGGCCAGAGACCGGTCATTACACCAGTGTTCAATTATTTTGAAGGCTTCCTGCAGGATGGTTATGTCATCTGCATATCATATGGTGTGGAAGCCATTGTCGTTAAGTCGCCGTAGTAGGCTGTCAACAACTATGTTCCACAGGAGTTGTGAAAGTACTCTACCCTGTGGGCAGCCTTTAGCAACGATCTTTCTGACAGTGGTATTTCCTACATTTACTGTGACTGCCCTATTCTCCAGCATGCTTATGATCCACCCACTAACTGTGAGGTTCACACCATGTGTGAAGTGGGCAGTTTCCATTTTTCCATTACTCTTTCGCACAATTTCTCTAACGTTTTCAGGAGAAATGACTTTAGACTAATCGGGCGGTATGATTTGGCTAGTGTATAATCTATACTACCAGGTTTCGGTATAAAAATAACTTTAATTTTCTCCATGCTAGACGGATATATCTGAACGCAATACATGTCCTCAAGATTCTGGCTAGGTGGGCTGATGATATATCCAGCCCCCATTAGAGGAGGGCCGGGAATATACCGTCCAGGCCTGGTGAGGTAATCTGCCGCCTCCCAATCCTCCTTGGAGGGGTTTGAGGGTATGGATTCTGACCAACCTTCGTCGGAGGTTTCCTGGGAAACCGGAAAGTTATAAAGAAGTCTATTGCTACTGGAAAAAGTTATTTAAACTATAAAGGTCGCAAAATAGGAGAAAGAAAAACTGAACCGGATTGTTGTTGCAAAAAGTATAAGTGTTTTGTTCAAATTAATGAAAAAGCGTGAAATTTAATATTGGAAAATTTTAATAAATTGAAAGAATCGAATTATACAAAATGTATATTTAGGAGGTCTAATTAAAACTGAGAATGTTGAAAGAGAAAGATCGAAAACTGGTACGGGGAAGAAACGTAGTTGTTCACACACAAGTATTATATTAAATTAGGAAATAGAAATATACATGTTTGTAGAAATGGCTTTGCATCTATTCCTGAAATATCCAAAAAGTTAATAGACAATGATGTAAAAGAGTATCGTGATCCTACTGTAACTACACCTGCTAAGTCTGAGCGTGAAAAACATCAAAATAGACCAAATCGTATTTCGAATACAATTAATGGTGCTTTAGAGTGATGGGACCGATCCTTTAAAGTAACAAGCTCATTTACACACACAAATACACAAATAACACATCGGAAGGACCACGTGATCGATAGCCAAATATTAGTACTACTACTACTACTCGTATTTCGAATGAATGGGTTTCCAAAGTTTGTGAGAATCGACTTTAGAAACCCATTAGATTTTCTATGTCGCGAGTTATATATACCACAGTAAAAATAAACGCTCTCGTTATTATCTGTCTCCAGGGTTGAATATTAAAAGCATGTACGATTTATATTTGAAACAGAATGATACTGGTCTCGAATCATATGCTAGGCTAATAGTATCATATGATTTTTACTACAGATACTATAAACAAAATTTTAAATACAGCTTTGGATCACCTCGTTCAGATACATGCAAACAGTGCGACATGCTGAATACAAATTAGATTGAATAGCGATGAAACCAAAAATCTATAGGTAGAAAAGAATCTCCACTTTCTTTTTTTTATTTGAAAGAGAATAGTAAACTTGCTACTTCTAATGGCGACTGCGAGGTATTAGCATTTGATTATCAGCAGAATATGCCATTGCCTAAAATTCCATCAGATGAAGTATTTTATAAACTTCAACTTTGGGCCTATAATTTTTGTATCCACTCAGCAAAAACAAAAATCGCTCACTTTTATTTATATGAAGAAATCATAGCTCGAAAATCACCAATCGAATCTTTTATAAATAACATCTTGCCAAACACAGTTGAAACACTGTATTTATTATCTGATAATGCTGCAGCACAAAATAAGACATCGACTTTAGTACAGTATCTCTGTATACTCTTATGAGGAGTTTATCTATTAAGAAGATTGTTGATCGATTTCCTGAATCGAGTCACAGCTTCTTACCATGTGATCGGTGTTACGGAGTAATAGAGAAGTTGAATGAAATAAAGATTACATTTTTACTACTTCTGAATATTCCGTATTGAGCATAAAAACTTTGTGATTACAGATTAAAACATGATTCTTAACTTTCGTCAACATTATGAAAGTCATTTCAAAAAAGTAATAACAAATGTGGAAAAGATACGATTCAAAATATTTCAATATTGCATTTATCAATACAATAAAGAGCACATTGAAACTTCTGCAGTCAGTGTTACAAGGGGAATGCCTGTATTTGATTATTTTCTCATAATGAGAAATGCTCAAGCCAATCTATCCGTTCTGCCTCAGAAACCGCTGTATGATCATGCATTGCCGTTGAAAAAAGCTAAATGCAAAGATGTTATGCAGGCGGTAAAGAACTATGTTCCATCAAATAAACTGTATGTCTACAGGGCCCTAAAAAGTGAAGTTGTTGAACCTACAGATGACATTTCTTCGAAGAGAACGATGATCAAGCTGAAGTTGACCTTTAAAATAAGTTTTGTTAAACACTCGTTCGTTTTTTATTTTCTTTCGATTGATTAATCATTGACATATTGATTAATAGTTCTTGAAATAAAAAAATACTTATATGTGTGTTTTATTTATTTATTTATTTTTTATTTATTTATTATTTGCTTTGTTTCTCTTCATAAGTTAATCAAAAATACATACCATTATAAATAATATAACTAAAATTTTAATTGAAGAGACCCGGGCGGAGTTCATTTCTTCAAAATGTTCTTCCACTCTGACCCATTTAGCCTATTCTCATGAAGAATCTTCGTTGGGGTTCTTCCGGCGGCCATTATTCAGCTTCTAAGCTCATTTATTATTTATAGTACAAAAGAAGGTAGTATTTTTCTTTGATTTTGGACAAAACGAAGGCAGATCCAAACATCAAACATTCGGAGTAAATCTAGTATTTACTTATTTGTCTTCAAAACTATGTGAACATATGTAAACTGTTTGTTTTATAATAGCATATACATTTTTGTCACACCAAACAACACGTAATATTTGCTTATTTTCTACAACTTTTGAAAATTTTACTTGCCTCCTTTTTGTTGCGTTATTCATATTATGAATACCGAGATTTTTTAGTTTCGAGGGTTTCTTTATTGTTTTATATTAATAATATAATATTATTATATTATTTCAAACGATTTATGTTGATTGAAGCAAGTAACAATTGTCCCTGGCTTGGGTTCATTATTACCGTTGCAAAAATAATTTGCATTATTTAAATCATTATCTACTGATAACGTGTCGTTGAAAAAAATCTTTAACTTAACTCATTCAAGTTTTTATGTATATCTTCAGGAATTAACATAATTCGTATATTGGTATTGGAGGTGAATTGTTCCAGCTGATCAAGTCTTTTTTAAGTACGGCATTTTCATTCTCTAAATCACAAATTTTCGAATTCAAATTCACGCATTGTGTTCGGATTTCCACACCAACTTGGTGATAAAATTTTCAAATATATTTGATAAGAATCGTCATCCTTAAAAATTTCAACTACGTCTTCTTAAATTGCTTTCTTGTATATAGCATAATGTTTAAATTCAAAGGAGAGACACCCACCCAACTCATTCTGAAGATAATATCACTATGGGCAAATAAATACTATAACTATAATAACTATTTTAATACAGCATTTCATTACCATGCACTTTTACAACCTCTTCAATCCTGTTTGGCATTGTTTTTATTAATAATTGACATATTTCAGAGTCGAAACTTCATCATCATCATCATCTTCATCTTCAAATCGGCAACAGTTCTTTGGGGATTACCACGCAATTTTGATTCATTTTATGCCACAATGTCTCGATAATATTAATAAGGTCCGGACTGTTCGAAGATCACGAGAGGACCTTGATGTTATTGTCTCCAAATCATGGCTTGCGGCAGCGTCCTGTTGGAATATAAAATTCACGATCTTTCGCGATTGACAAACGACTGTATTTTTAAATTTCTTGATATTTTGCTTCGTAATTGTGCCTCCAAAATCATAATGCCCTTAGGAAATTTTACCGGTATTTTGACGCAATCTGTATGAAATGCTTCATTTGCAGTTAATAAGAGGTTTACGAAAGTCTCCTACCCATACATCAAACTTCAACTTGTCACTAAATATAATTCTGGACCAATTTTCAACGGTCCATAATATCTTCATTGTTACCCAATTGTTAACGCGAAATTATACATTTATATTTCGAACAATTTACATTATTTTAAAACGTGATTTTAGTGCTTTCTTGCGCATTACGGACATGACCGAAGGGTAATAAACCATTGTGTACAATTTTCTGTATTTCTATTCATCGTGTTAAATTCGTGCTCAATTGGGGGCTATAAGGGTTAATCCGCGCGCGACGGCTTAAGTTGTAAACGACCTTTCTTCGCCCAAACGCCAGACCTGAAAACCCTTGGTAATTTCCACCCCCAATCTGCGATCCTTGTCTTTCTTGAATAAAATACTATATCTATTTCCTTCCGTAAACTCCCTCTTTCTTCTAATCTGACCAATCCCTGCACTTCTTCCTCAAACCTCGATCTTTAACCATTTCTCTAAGTGAGTGTTGTCTGAACCATCGTGAAAGAAACATTTACCATTCGGTCGTGTCCGCGCTATATCATTTCAATTCTTTATTATTATTTTTCTAAGTCTTGTCTTTATCCTTTATTTGTTACTTGTTATTATTTCTTAGTCAGTAGTTGAAATAAATACATTTATTCAATATACTGGTATTTGTAATTTTAAAACCAAATCGCGAACCCGCGTACTTAACATGGTCCTTCGAACCGGATAAAGCAAGTTTTAGTGTTTTCTCGTGAACTTTTGTGGACTTTGCAAACGTGCAAAGTCATTGGTGGAACTTCGCTTCGTTTATAAGTACACCGTCTTAAGTAACTCTCCGTTTTTGTGTTGTGTTAGTGCGTGAGTTATCTAAGCTACAACCGTACGTAAACGAACAATTCTACCTAAACTCCTTGTGTATTTTATAGCTATAGTGTTTTTTCTTGAACTTTTGTGGACTTTGCAAACGTGCAAAGTCATTGGTGGAACTTCGCGTCGTTTATAAGTACACCGTCTTAAGTAACTCTCCGTTTTTTGTGTTGTGTTATTGCGTGAGTTATCTAAGCTACAACCGTACGTAAACGAACAATTCTACCAGAACTCTTTGTGTATTTTGTGTGAAAATCATCAACATGGCAGTGATTGTTAAAAGGCTACAGTGCCAAAAGCAAAACATCATCAGTGAAAAGGACACACTCCAGTTACTCCTCGCGGACACGAATCGTGATAAAAATTTAATCGTGCAAAAATGGATTAAGTTTGAACCAAGTCTCAACAATTTCAATATAATTGCAAGTGAGCTCTTCGACAACGATGTGGATATCGCGAATGAACTTCAACAATTCAAATGTGATTATTTCAAAATCAAGTGTGCAATACAAGCTGCGGTCATAGACAACAATATCCATTCATTAAACCACAACGAAGCACCACAAGTGAAATTACCAGTGATCGAGTTACCGACTTTCAGCGGAAAATATGACGAGTGGCAGAGATTTTGTGACGCCTTTACATCCCTTATACACAACAACTTTTCGCTAGGTAATGTGCAAAAGTTGTATTATCTACGAAGCTTACTTAAAAGTGAAGCAGCTCAAATGCTTAAAATTCAGTTGTCCGATGCCTCATATGAAACAGTGTGGACTCAATTGAAAAAGCGGTACCAGAGCGAGCGTTTCATTTTCAAGAAGCATCTTCCTACCGTGAAAAGGGATCCCGCGGAAGAAATTGGAAAAGTTACGGTGAAAGAGGGTCGAGTTTCGCCCAGCACTCGGCCCCACGCACAACCATGGGCCCCCTTTAAGCCGCCCGCTCCCAGGACTGCGGAGAGTATGCGCCTGGACGCGGAGGAAGCGCGCCTATCGTGCAAACAGTTGGAGGAGACGCTGGACGAGGAGAGACAGCGCCATCTGGACGTCGTCAAGGATGAGAGGAGCAAGTACATGGCGGAAATCACGCAGCTCATCGCAAGGCACCAGAACGAAATTATTCAATTGAATTTACAACACGAAGATTCAATGAAGTTATTACAAAACGAAAAGGAGGCAACGACTAAGCAACACGAGGAACAGATGTGCGTCCTCAAGAACGAGATAGACAAGCTGCAGAAGACGCACGAGAAAAGTATGGACATTCTCTTCAAGAAGAATGACACCATTTGCCAGGAAATCGACGAGAAGAACGCGAGGATCCGCGACCTGGAGGCGTACCGTTGCGAGAGCGAGAAACTGCGCAAGGACTACGTGGCCAAAGAGGTCGGCTACAAGGAGCAGTTGGCGGTGGCACGCGAGGAAATCGACGAGAAGAATGCGAGGATCCGCGATCTGGAGGCGTACCGTTCCGAGAGCGAGAAACTGCGCAAGGACTACGTGGCCAAAGAGGTCGGCTACAAGGAGCAGTTGGCGGTGGCTCAGGAGGAGGCGGTGAGATTGCAGGAGGAGAAAGAGGCGCTCTTCGCGAGCAGATGCAACGACGGCATGAAGAAGTGTAAACTCCAGCAGAACGAGGAGACGACGAGATTGCGGACAGAGAACGAGGCGCTCTTCGCGAGCAGATGCAACGGCGGCATGGAGAAGTGGAAACTCCAGCAGAACGAAGAGACGACGAGATTGAGGACGGAGAACGAGGTGCTCTTCGCGAGCAGGTGCAACGACGACGTGGAGAAGTGGAAACTCCAGCAGAACGAAGAGTCGACGAGATTGAGGACGGAGAACGAGGTGCTCTTCGCGAGCAGGTGCAACGACGACGTGGAGAAGTGGATACTCCAGCAGAACAAGGAGGTGGTCCCCAAGGTGTTGGGGGAAGCGGAGACATCGGCGTTGACGGGTTCTACCCTACTAAGTGCCAGCGTCAACGACCGACATTCCTCCATCCAGAGGCCAAACTTCGAGCGCATGCAGAGCTTCAGGGAGCGTTCGCTGAGCAACAAGAGCAACGTGAGCCAGTGCTCGGTACCGTCGAGCAATTCAAAGAATTCATTCGAGGACTTCGACGACCTCTTACCGCCCAGCTCGCCTAAGGTCAAGGGCGTAGTGGAGAAGTCGGATTCAGTTAGGTACGTGCTGAAAATGGACGAGAGTCTCGAGGTGGTGGCCTCGAGAATCGTACACCGGAGAGATAGTAACGCGACGTCGCCAAAAAACCCGCCGACGAAGTCGAATGCAAACGAGAGGGCTGCAGTAAAAAGCGCTTGGTCGGTTATGGAACCAGTGAATCCTAATGAATTGCCAGACTATTACAAAGTCATCAAGGAACCAATGGATCTTCAATACGTCGAAAAATTACGACAGTACGTAGGGAAACATTGGCAGAAGGAGTATTTTTCCGAATTACACAAACAGTACAAGTGGCAGCAGGATGGGACTTCCGGTGTCAGCGTCGGACGCTTGGTCATCATCCGCGAAGATAACGTGCCCCCTTCAGTAACGCCTCGTGAGAGACGAGGCAATTCACCCAGGTTCCGATGGTGTCGTCCGGAGTGCAACAGTGAAGACCAGCACCGGTTCGTTGTGAAATTATGGTGAAATTAGTGCATCTAAATATAATTGAATGGTTGACATTCAATGGGGCGCGGAATGTTAACGCGAAATTATACATTTATATTTCGAACAATTTACAGTATTTTAAAACGTGATTTTAGTGCTTTCTTGCGCATTACGGACATGACCGAAGGGTAATAAACCATTGTGTACAATTTTCTGTATTTCTATTCATCGTGTTAAATTCGTGCTCAATTGGGGGCTATAAGGGTTAATCCGCGCGCGACGGCTTAAGTTGTAAACGACCTTTCTTCGCCCAAACGCCAGACCTGAAAACCCTTGGTAATTTCCACCCCCAATCTGCGATCCTTGTCTTTCTTGAATAAAATACTATATCTATTTCCTTCCGTAAACTCCCTCTTTCTTCTAATCTGACCAATCCCTGCACTTCTTCCTCAAACCTCGATCTTTAACCATTTCTCTAAGTGAGTGTTGTCTAAACTGCCGTGAAAGAAACATATTACCATTCGGTCGTGTCCGCGCTATATCGTTTCAATTCTTTATTATTATTTTTCTAAGTCTTGTCTTTATCCTTATTTTGTTACTTGTTATTATTTGTTAGTCAGTAGTTGAAATAAATACATTTATTCAATATACTGGTATTTGTAATTTTAAACCCAAATCGCGAACCCGCGTAATTAACACCAATTGAGCCGATTTATTTTCTGCTTTTCTGTAAGTAGAGGTTTTTCTTTCGGCTAAAACATTACGAATAATAAAAAAAACATGAACTTTCGCATCGATCTTCTAAAAACTGAGTCCTAATTTGTGTATTCACTTTCTGCAGCACTCCCTCGAAAACGTCTTTCCTGTTTCTGCATTCCACTGTGCTGTGCTGGCTCTTAAAGTGTTACGACGACCCTATATGCAAATTTTTAACAGTAAACGTCGATCCCTGTCATACACAATTCCCGGTCTACCCGAACTTTTGCCATTAGATTGGACACTTCCACTCTCAGGATAATGCCCAAGTATGTCCCCAACTGCCGATTTGGTCAAATCTATTTCATGCGCAATTTCGCGTATTTTTTGCCCTAACAATTTTTTTTATTGCCAATTCACGAATTTTTACATTTGTCGCACATCCTCTAGCCATTTTTGACTAAATTTATCAAATTTTTGACACAACGTATGCTAACAAGTAACTGTAAAGTAACTAATTATTTTATACGATATTGTGCAATAATTTTATTATCGCCCATAGTGCATTTCAATGTGTATATGAACCAAACCATTTAAAAATTCATTATAAATAATAGGTTTTAATATAATGTTAGTTTATTTATTTAAATTAATCATTTATTTTGTGTAAGTTAAGGTTTTTAATAAATGTTTGTTTGTTCGTACATTTGATTGTTAGGGCTCGAAATTGTTGAAAGAAAGAAACTGTTGAAATTTGCTGACTAAAATAAATTTGTGTCAAATAAACTGAATATTTAATACCACTTTTAATTTACTATTTGACACTAGTTTGTAAAAATAATTATACATTAGAATTTCTGAATTTATCAAAAACAACTGAAACGATGAAATACAATATATTCATAAATGACCAAGTAAATTTTGGTAAAACTATAGGAAAAAAGTATAAATAAGTATTAAATTTAAAAATGTATTTAATGTATTTATTTTATACTTAGCTTAAAAGAAGTTCTTTCATTTATTTGCAAAAAGAATGTTTCACAACTCGATTAATATTATATTAGATTTAATTGAAATTACAACACATTTAAAGCATCATAGATTGACTCCTCCCTAACTACATTCAGTAAAATTAGTTTTTGTACAATTATATATTATTTTATGTAATTAATGATAGATATGGTTAAATACAATGCAATTGAAAGTAACCAAACACAAGGAAGTAGAGATAACGGACACATTACACATAGCCTAATTTAGTATTATGGTATTAGTTTTTACTATGCAAATCATAATATTTTATTATGATTTTCCTGTCAACAGCAGCTCCAATCAATTTAAATTTGTGATAAAATTTGTACAAAAGTATTACACTAGTATTAATAACCGTTCAACAGAACGAAATATGTAAAAGTTGTCAGAAACAAAACCACTTAATTTTTGAAAAACAAAAGGTATTTACAATTTGAATAATAACAAATGAAATAAACCTAAATAAATGATTATATGTCCATCATAGTACTTTCCATGTAGTATTTATTATATTATTTTTTAAAACAATTTCTTATATAAACTACATGCAGTTCTAATGGCCTTTTAATTTTGACATTATTTTTACTATTTCCAAAAGAGATCAAAAATATTGTCTCAATTATCAAGTTATACAGTCCAATGTTATCTTTGAAAGCACACAACCATAAACAAAATAAATTTTATGTAGTAGTAATTTTGCCATTTTGCCTATCTCTAAATTGATCTTTGAGCCATGTTATTTGTGTAATTATATGTTTGTAATTGTAGGTATGAATTTAAAAGATTGCAGCCATCACTTTAAAGCGAAATTGTTTTATTATTATGTAATCAAATATAATATTTTCCAACCACTTCTATATTTGTAGTATGTGTGCACATATAAATGTGTGCTTCTTTGGTTTTTATTCAAAATTTTCACAAAAGAAATGTACAAAACTTAAACAAGATGTATGAACTAAGAGTTTAATTAGTAGTTCTTATTAAATATCAAGGTGTAAGTGTTGATTGAAATACAGTATATTTATACCTTTTATAAAAGTTATTTAATTTTTATACTTACATCAACTAACTTTCTCTACAGTTTTTTAAAGTATTTACCTATATCCACAAAAATATTCACTTATTTTATAAATTCGCGCTGCCATATGCTACAATCAAAATCATTAGTTGTTAATATGATATTAGAATAATTTAAAACTTAATTAAAAATATACACCTAAGTGGCCGGGATATACTTACTTTATAATAATTATTGCGTTAACATATAGTGACATAATTATTTTCTTATTATTGCCTTTAACTTACTTTTGCTTTCACACACTATATCCATGCAATATCTACACCTCGAAACAAAATATAGACAACCAAATATACACCGTAATCAACAAAAAGAATGCACATTCTAAACTAACAAATATTAAAATAAGCTAACATATTAAAAGAGTTTACATTTCAACATGTTTAAATAATATCCTTTTACATACCTTCAAGATATAAAAATAGTAAAATTATATTTAAATTTCTGTTTTATTTTAAATTATAACTAACATTATCTTAACAAAAAACAATTGCACTTTTTTTCATTTCTCAATAATAATCTGAAATAGTATGAACTTAGTACCATATTTTATGAATACCCATTTATAATAGTTATAGCGATGAAATATAATTATTTATCGATCACATCCGCAATTGCGAGATAACCACTGCAACCCAACCCTTATGCCCGCATCCGCCAAATCAGCTGTAACGACGGCCAAATAATATATTATTAAAATAATACAACCGCAAAATAAACTTTAATTAAAGAAACAAACTAAGCGGATCGTATACTAATTCTACGTACAAGAAAACTTTAATAAAACACTTACATTCATTTAAAATTGCCGCAATTCCCGACGACACAAACATAGTAAACGTCACACATCAACTTACTACCGACGTAACCTCAATTTGAATGATTGTACATTTTCACACCCCAGACAATTTTCAATACATTTATTTCACTTTCTTAAAGTAACTAATCAACATACCAGTCGCATTAAAATGAGCGGAGAAGTTGATGAAAGCCAATACATCTTGCCCCTGGATCAGCCGGTGGTCTATCTGGAAGCAGGAGCAGCTTTCGAGGGGCTCACACAAGAGGAGAGGCTTTATGCGTATCACTTATCTCAGGCTGCATGGACCGGTGGACTGATTACACTGTTGCAGACGAGCATTGAGGCTGGTCCGATTTTTGTAATGCTGCACAAGCTTTATTCAGTGGAAAACCCGCAAGATTTGCGCAAGGCAGCTGTTGCTGCTGGATTCACAGAAGATGAGGTCACTGCATTGTTTGTGTATTCGGCTGGGGTGTTCAGTAATGCTGGGAATTATAAGGTACGAATTTTTAAATAATTAAATTAGCCACAGGCTAAATTTATAAATAAAAATATACATAATAATATAAATATTATCTATCATACATGTATTATATATATTTTTGTTGTACGTTTATCTGTTAATAAAGATGTGCTTAGGAAAATAGGGTGAGAGAGAGGTAGGAGAAGAGTGGAGTGAAAGATATGGAAGGATTATATTTTTTGTTTATTTTAGAATATAGTTTAGTAGAGTTTGTATATGTAATAATGCCAAATAAAGGTTTCTTTCTTTCTTTCTATATATAAAAAACGACGAAAGTTTTACAGTGCGTTCTTTTTCTAACGCATTTGGTTTACTTTATCAGACTGAATGTTTTTGTGTCGTTTCTCGAAGCGATAATTTGTGACGTACGACGGAAGATCCAACGAACAGACTATATATATATATATAAATATTATACATTATATATTAATGGTCATACAAGGATAAAGATAAGATAGGTAGCATATTTTCTAGGTCACTGTTTAATACGACTATTTAGAAGATTACATATATAAAACTTTAACATAATACAGAATTTCATTATATGTTTAACAAACTTGCTAAATATATCAAATGAAAAATATTATCTCTAAGCAAGTATGTCACTAAATTTTATTAAATTCCATAAAATATTGTTTGACCACAAAATATATCTCTATAGTAAACTGTAAGAAACCTTCAATTTGGACGCAAAGGAAGTTTAGATATTATTTACGTACAAAATATATTTCATATATATATATATATATATATATATATATATATATATATATATATATATATATATATCAATGACCCTAATTATACAGTTGAGTTTATATATTGCTTCATAGCGTTACTACAAAGATACACTATAAATAAATTAATTTCAAGTATACATATTTTACTAGAAATATAAATCTCTGCTCATAAATGAAGTTATAAATATCACATTATTAATCACTGCACATTTAAATAATGCCTCCTAATTAATAATAGTTATAAAATACCATACATATATTTAAATACACAGGAATACTTAAACATCATTGTCTAATTGAGAATAAAAATGTTGCTTCAAAACATACCAAAGGTATTTTTTTATAATTTTTTTGTAATTCAAAATAAAATATAAAAAGTTATTTATGGTAATAATGAAAATACTAATATGTTATTTTTGTAGGGTTTCGGTGATACAAAATTCATTCCTGGAATAGAAGAAGCACGTTTAGGTGACCTTTTAAAGCTAAGCCCCGCTTGGGATTCGATTAAGCCCCTCTGGGATGAATACCGCTCCAAAATCTACGACTTATCACCAGGAAAAACCTGCTTGGGTTTTTCCCCGCATGGGTGCACCACCTACCTCTCTAAGAACTGCACCGAGAAGGATAACGAAATAGTCTTAAAATGGTTGAAGAGTAAAGGGCTAGAGTGCTATAACACGAGGTGCTTTAAGACTGAGGAAAATGGAAAGGCAGTTTATGAAATCCGTTTGGCATCCCAGGAACAGAGTGCTGGAGAAAAGGAGGAGTCTGACGGGTGTGTTTTCAGGCTAAACAAAGGAGATTATTCAGTATTAATGAAGGCTGTTGCGGATAATCTGGGAAAAGCAGTTGCACACGCGGCCAATCCCACACAAAAGGATATGCTCAGATGCTACATGAATTCGTTCAGGTCTGGTGTGTTGGATGAGCATAAAAATGGATCTAGGTTGTGGATTAAGGATAAGGCACCTGCTATTGAAACATACATAGGTAATCTTTATTTATTGCATTAGCATCTAGGCTAAATATACAATTTACAAGATTCTAATTTAATCGTCTTTAGGTTTCATTGAGACCTACAGGGATCCAGCGGGTATGCGTGGAGAATTTGAAGGTTTTGTTGCTGCAGTAAATCGTGCAATGTCTGCCAAGTTTACAACATTAGTTGATAGTGCCGAAAACTTGCTACCTCTTTTGCCTTGGTCGAAGGAGTTTGAAAAAGACAAATTCCTCAGGCCAGACTTCACTTCCTTGGATGTATTAACTTTTGCTGGGAGTGGTATTCCAGCAGGAATTAACATTCCTAACTGTAAGTGATTTCTTTATTAGTCAACACAATAAATAAAGTGTCCATTTAAAATAACTTTGGTCCATTAACAAATTTGACTATTCTTAAATATGTTAATGTTACTTGTATATAATATTTAATATATACTCCTTAATTTTTTATCTATTCTGTATCAAAGTAAGGTTTTTGGATTACTATTCCCTATGATAAAAATCCTTGCTAACTTTTTCTTTCCAGTTTATATATGTATTAGTTTAGAGTTTTGGTTTACTTGCAAAACAATGTTTCTATATGGACAATATTTTTATTTAACTCATTGTACCATTTATATAAAAACAAATCTAATATGTATTTATTTTAAACAGATGATGAAATTCGCCAGAGTGAAGGTTTCAAAAACGTATCACTCGGCAACGTGATTCCAGCCAGCTACCAACAATCAAACACGCCCTTCCTTTCCGAATCGGACAAGGATCTGCTCCAAAAATATAGGGTCATGTCATTCGAGGTCCAAGTGGGCCTGCACGAACTCCTGGGCCATGGTTCAGGAAAACTATTCCAAACCGAGAAAGACGGTAGCTTGAACTATCCGAAAAATCTGATCGATCCGCTCACCCAAAAACCGGTCTCCTCTCATTACGAACCGGGCGACACCTACGACAGCAAATTCGGACCATTGGGCTCAGCCTATGAAGAATGCAGAGCCGAAGCCGTCGGGTTGTATCTCAGTTTGGAGGATTCGGTGCTCAAAATTTTCGGCCACACTGACGACGCCGATGACATCATGTACGTGAATTGGTTGTCTCTTGTTTGGGCAGGATTATGTTCCTTGGAGATGTGGGACTCGAAGAGAGGATGGTTGCAAGCACATTCACAGGTATATAACTTTTTATTTTTATTTTTCTTTAATACATCTTAATAAATGACAAAAATTTGTATGTATTTACCCCTTCTCTAAATTGATTCAATTTATTCACTCATAACATTCAATCATATCTGTTTTCGCTAAAATCCATAGGCAACTGCAAGGTCAGTTGTGTTTCTTTTTGTGAAGGCATTTACTTTATGGTATGTCCTGAATATGTTGAATGTTTAATGTCATTATATATTTTCTATAAAAAGTCATAAAAACAGTTTAAAGAATTATTTAAATTTACAAATAAATTTTAAACTAATCATGTGATATATTTATTGTTACAGGCTAGATTTGCTTTAATGCGTGTATTAATCAAAGCTGAGGTAGTAACTGTCACCCAACCAGAACCAACTGACCTCCTCCTAACCCTAAATCGCTCAACATTCAAAGAAGTCGGCCGTAAAGCCATCGGAGACTTTCTACTCAAACTGCAAATATACAAAGCGACTGCGAACGTGGAAGCCGCTCAAGAACTATTCCACGAATACACTGATGTCATCGAACCCTGGTTAGGATGGAGGGATATTGTTCTGGCGAATAAACGTCCCAGAAAAATGTTCACGCAACCGAATATGGTATTAAATGGTTCAGAAGTAACTCTGAAAGCTTATGATTCCAGTCCGGAAGGTTTGATTCAGTCATGGGTTGAACGCTTCGGAGATAAGGAGTTGATTTATGGTGCCCTTTTGGATATTACCAAGACTGACTCAATTTACTTTTGAATATGTTTTTATATATATTTAGGTCAGCACTTTTACACAAAATAGAGATTTTATTGAAGTACAATTTATTGATTCATTGTACAATTTATATGAAAAATAAACTATATAAAATTCTACAGTCACTATTATTTAACATTCCTCTACTGAATCAATTATATATTTAATTTATTCTATTGTTATCATATTTTAGTAATATACACTTGTTTCATTTTTAAATTATACATTGAATATAACAAAGACCGTTATCAATATTTAATTGCATAATTATAGATCATACACATACTAGCAATAATATGCACAGGGTCATATGGGTGCTAATCATTTTAACCTTTCTATATTTAGCCAAGTAATCCTTAGTTCATTTAAAGTGGACACGACATTTATAATAAAAACCAAGCTTCTTTTCTATTTGGAAAAAAGTCCTGAAATTCATTACACTGTTGACAAAATTAGAGTTAAATGTGTTATTAATAGTAATTATACTTATTTATTTTGATTATAAGACTAATATGTGTTTAACAAACTTTCTTGCATTAAATGCATTTTTAATTTTCCAAAATAAAATAATTTTTACAATGTTTTAATTGTTTATCAAAATCAAAAACATATATTTTACTTGTTATATTATTTTATTAATATCCATTAACATGAAATCACATTTTTTCCTCTCACTTTTTAAGCCACCACTATACAGACAATTTTGAAAAAAATACCAGGTTATTTGTACGAGTTTTGAAATTTACAAAAATTTGGTTTTCCCAATAATAATGTTCATGATTAAAAACTAATATTCAATACAAAAAAATACATAGGGTACAGAAACACATCATGCAGTATAGGCGCCCCTTCAGTAATTCAAGCCGACCTGATGTATATTTGAAATCTCAGTCGACTCAAATTACTGAAGAGAGCACATTACAGAAATTTGAATAAAAGACACCAAGACTTCAATAAATTATATTATCTCATTCTTATCTACAGGAATTATTGTTTCAATTTGTGCTAATCGATCTTAACCAAAACACTACACTATAAAAGTAAACTGGTAAATAAAAATTCTGCACACTACAGCATTAATAAATAATATATTTATATGTATATATTCGTTCACAAAACCCAACAGCTAGTTAAAAATAAATGCATAAAATATAATCATCTCTCTATATGTGAAACCTTTACAAAAATTTTACGAATTGATCAACCTGGGCTTATCTACAAACTCTACTCCATGTTTCAAGATTGTTGCAGATGTAGCAGCAACCATTGAACCCCAGAATAACAGGAATAATAGTGATTCTGTTGTGTATTCGGAAGGAAGGACTGCACAGGTTACAAACATTGCGACAGCAACTAGTAAAACTGATGGGAATGTAACATACTTCCAGTCACGTTCAACGCGGAGTGGACACCGAAGATCAGCTAAGCCATGGAATACATCTAAGGCATCTTGTCGGAATCCATCAGTAAAATTATTTTTATAATAACGTGTAAGGGAATTGATTCCATCTTTTAATAACCCCATCTGTGTACGTTTGCCTGTACGAGTGTAATCAGTCTTTAAAGCTCCAGTACCTGAATATTGAATACTGATTAAGTCAGCGTTATCAGCCCAAACACACTTGAAAAGGGTTTCGAGTGAAGACTGCTGTTCTACAGTTTGTTCTGGAGTTAAAATATTCAGTTTTCTCAACATTGAAGTTAGAGCTCGGCGTGCTAACATACTTTGAACTACATTTGTTCTATCTAAACAATCTACACAATTAGTTCTGAAAACACCATCTTGTAGAGCAATTAGAGAGCCGTCACGAAGTAACAAAAAGAAGCCCATTTCATCCTGATCATGTGCAACACGATCAATTAAAATTGACAACCGGTCCCATCTCATGTGTCTACATTCCGCATGAAAATCAAAAGGCTCATATCTCACAGAACTATACCCTATGCTGCTTATTGTCTCACTAAAGGCCTTTTCTAACTGCCCCTCTGCCCCTTTTTGGTCGACTAAATCTAAAATAACCTGCCGACCGTATAACAAACTAACGGCATCCAAATGTTTTGCACAGGCTGCTTTATGTTCTTCCCTATCAATCTCCACCAGTTTTGGTGGGGGCTTATATCTTAAATCTGGATGTTGCACCCAAAACAATGGAATAGATCCTCGAATTTGCACAAAACTACTCTTATCATTCTGAAACTCCACAATTTGCTCTGTTTCCACAAAATTGGCTACATTTCCCTCTCTATCAATCCCTCGCCTAAACAACCTTGTACCACTTCTATACACACTTCTCCTGGAGACTATTGTCCATGTAAATGCATTCCCATTAACCACACACTGATGAATCGACACAAACCCATGTATAATTGGCAGTGCAAAATTCTTAAACTCTGGTCCTTTAAAAGCTTTTAGCAAAAACTTATTCCAAACAAAACGTGGATCTGCTCTAGCTAATAATGACTGGGAAGCAAAACCAGGACCAGCACTGTGCAACCTTTGTATTGTATGTGATATATCATAACTATAACTGAAATAAAAGTATGGTGTATTTAATACAGAATGTATCATTGAAACATAGTTAGCGTTATCCTCTAACTGCTGAGGATTCATATGTATAACACTCTTTGCATATGGAATCAATTTTGTACCAGCTAATTTCCAAACTGAATGCCCATTGATAAACCCAACTAGTTCCCTCTGTGTGGCGATTACTAGATATCTTCCTGCCAGTAGCTGTATGGTTCCGAGTAAACCGCAGAATTCCTGGGATATGTTGGTATTTGGAATTTGATTGGATTTTCTCTCTACTGTGGTCGTCTCGGAAATACGGTCTATAATTAGTAAATCCCTGCCAGACTTTGGTTCTATATAAAATTTATCTGGGGTTGTGTACCTGAAAATTTAAATACAGGTATTGGAATTTTCGATTCGTGAGGTTTTAGGTCTTACAGGCTCATATCATCGTACACGTCTACTATAGTCGACATTTTTGCTGGTGAGGTTTGATTACATATGATCTAATGATTTACTTTCGATAAACTTCAATGACGGGGTTAGGAATTATGGCCCAGTTGTCAAAATACGGAACTGTCAACTGTAAAATATTGATGGTATATAACATGCTTTAGAAACGAATACCTCGTATATAAACAGAACTACAGTGGCGTAACATTTTATATGTTAACTGTCACTAGGCATTTTGTTAATAACATAAGCCTTATACGCAAAATAATAGGTATATTGTTTTTAAAATAAAATGTTTAAATATTGTTTTTAAACAATAATAATAAATTAACGTGCTTATATCGTCACTTTATTATGATAAAAAATGTCCCAGTTGTATCACAATTAATAAAATATGTAAATAATAAATACAAGCACTCACACTACACATTGCATAATTTCCTCTATTACTATATATATTTTCTGTTTAACACTTAAAACATTTTTCATTCTACGCTCATGGAATACGTACACAACGTCGTTTCTATTCTAGGGCAATTATCATTATTTTAAAAAGCAATATTACATTTACACATTAAAAATCGTTTAAATTATTATATATCCTTACATTCTAATACATTCTTATCATAATCCAAATTATAAACTTTTTTTATTCTTCATGTGAAAATTAAATACTAACGGCAAAATATGTCAAATCAATTTTCCAATTGAAACTCCACTAACGAACTGTATGTAATTGCTTTTAATTGGAGCGATATTGTTTAAAATGATCATTAGACGATGGAAAATAATTAAAATCTTACCGGTCTGTTGTTATCGCGGAGTTTCTCATTGATGTAAATTGTGATTAGAAATTAACCAACAAATATCTGCATATTGGTGTTAGATTAGAACGGACTTTTTTTAATTTGTGGTGATGTTGTAGTATGTCATCGCGTGCTTTAGGGCCAAAGATGGCCCGGTCTGATGGGTTGTGCACACAGTCATTACTGGAGGCTGGTGAGAGGCCACTGGAAAGGCCCCTTGGTGATCCAGGGGATGTGAAGACGCAGTTTGTAACCAGAGAAGGAACCTACAGACTTATGACATTAAGTGAGTACTCCCGGCCAAATCGTGTAGGGTATCAGCCACAGGGACAAACACCACCACAAGTTCGAGTTTCTCTAGTGTCACTACCAGATCAAGGGGAAAGAATATGTTTTAACCATGGAAGAGAATTGTATGTATACGTGTATAAAGGAATTAAGAAAGCTGCCGACTTAAGTAAGCCTTTAGATAAAAAAGTATACAAAGGGACTAATCCCACATGCCACGATTTTAATGCTGCTTCTGCTTGTACAGATAGTGTTGGTTTATTAATTGGGTTCAGTACTGGACAGATACAATTAATTGATCCAGTGAAGAAAGAATTGAGTAAATTATTCAATGAGGAGAGGCTAATTGATAAGAGTCGTGTTACATGTTTGCGTTGGGTTCCAGGAAGTAAATCTTTATTTCTAGCTGCACATGCTTCAGGACAATTATATGTATACAATGAAGAGTTGCCTTGTGGATCTACGGCTCCACACTACCAACCTTTTAAAGCTGGAGAAGGTTTTACGGTTAGCACATGTAAAACTAAATCAACTCGTAATCCATTATTTCGATGGCTGTTAGGTACTGGTGCTGCAATCAATGAATTAGCCTTTAGCCCTAGTGGAGCGCAACTGGCGTCTGTTTCTCAGGATGGGTTATTGCGTGTTTTCCAATACGATAGCATGGAATTGTTAGGAACGGCTAGGTCATATTTTGGGGGTCTTTTATGTGTTGGATGGTCTGGAGATGGGAGGTTAATAGCTGTAGGAGGTGAAGATGACCTGGTGACGATATGGTCTTTAGATCAAAAGCGGGTGATAGCCAGAGCCCAAGGGCACCGGTCATGGGTAGCTGCTGTGGCTTTTGATTGGTTCCTAGAAGCTGAATCTTATTACAGAATTGGTTCTGTTGGACATGATACACAATTGTGCCTTTGGGAATTACCGGAGGATTGTCTTTCACCACCCAGGCCGAAAGTCAAACGCCAACCTGATCCTCTGCAACTAGTTGGCACCCCCGGATGCCCCCGCATCAATGAATGTCACACACTCGAACCCCTAGTTTGTAAGAAAGTTGCCCATGAACGTTTAACAGCTTTAATATTCCGCCCAGATTGTGTAATCACTGCTTGTCAAGATGGATACGTTTACACCTGGGCCAGACCCTCGAGTTAAATTCAAAAATCTCAGGAGAAACAAATTGTGTACATTTCCTTGTAAATATTAGTGAGATTTTGTAAATAAACTATTTAATTTTATTAGACACTGCCAAATGAATTACATATGTATTTATATACGTATATGCGGATAATTATTAGTTTAGGTTGGTGCTGCCCATATAATTGAGGTATGGGTGCTATATTTATTTTAAATGCAGAGAGTGCCCTAAAGCATTTCTGTTACCGTGTATCACATCACACGTCATAACTCATATTTGTCCAAATCCAAGATAATATCTAGTGTATTTTCTTTAATGTGATAATAATATTATTTGAGTAAATAAGAATTTGTATGATGTACATGTGAATAGAGTGTTAACATTGTTACATATATTTATTTATTAGGTACTGTACTCGTGATAAAATGTATTTGTAATACTTCTCGTACATAAAATATTTACAGATTGTAAACAGAGTATGTGTATCTTAAATACATGCGAATTTAACACTTTTTTTTTCTAGTTTTTTTTTTACTATATTATGTTTTTATATACACCTTAATCGTTTTAACAAAATGTATAAAATGTACGTTAAACAAACTATTTAACGTTCATTTTATACATTTATTTCACAGAAATAAATACGTTCAAAATAGTGTTGCTTTGATAGCCTTGCTATTTCTAACACGCAAATTACTTTTCTACTATTCAATATTTGTCGAGGTATTAGCTAGAGAAGTAGTTGTTTCAATAAGTGATTTGTTTTGTAGTCTTAGTAAGACTTATTATTGTAGATTTACATAATGTTTTCGTGTTTTTCTAATTATTAAAATATTTAAAGTTTTATAACAACTGGTTTTACTTTTATAATATACTTTTATTATATATATATTATATTATATATATGTAAACGAATTAATTACTAAATAAGGAATCAAACTATTCGAAACCCTTTATTATTTTCTATGAATTATTAGATTGTCATTTGTTTTTAAACAATTATCACTTTTATTATTGCTGTTAAATAAGAATTTGGTTCTACCTCGTTTTTATTTTTAACAGGTTTTTCCTATTACTACTTTGTGTATCATTGCTATAGCTATTTTTAAGAATGAAAGGACCGTTCCATTCTTTATTCAAAACTGATATTGTATTTTGCTTAATTAATTTAAATTACTGTCATGTTTGTTTCTATTAAATTTACTAAATTATTTTTTTTACTTTTTTATGGTAACAAATAATTAATAAAAGTGAGAGGATTTTCGTCAATAAATCGTCGTCTCAATCATGAATACTCTCTATCAATTTTCGCTACAGTTTAGCTACCAGAAAGCAGATGTCGCTCAATTCAAGTAAACTTGATTTACTAAGGTTCCTCCTCCACTTTCTCATCTCTATTGGTTTTCGTTTCCTTACCGGAGCTAACCGGACCCTTATAAATTTAATCTTCCAATTCCTTATGTTTACCTATTATAACCGGGCTCAAAAACCAGTATGAACCATCTACAACCCTAGATTGTTAAGTATATACTGAATGAACTACCTAGTGCCAGTGTTACTGTGATAATGAGAAGTTAGTGTCGATCTAACCTATAACTTCAGCAACCTCAATGAAAGTGAGGCCCCTTTTCTCTTGCGAAGGCAATACAATTGTAATAAATGGCCGATAATGGTATTGGATCATCGGACAGCCAAAGCACCACTCTAATTCAACCTTCAAATTTAGAATGTAAAAACCTATACGATTACCTAAAGACCAGACCACCTGCAGTATTAGAGAAACTTTATAATCATCCAACAATATGTTTAGCGGTATACAGGTGAGTAGTTGCCATTGTTGCCAGTTATGATAATAATTAAATTTAGTTTATAATATCTGTAATTGATAATTAAGTAGTAGTATAAATTATTTTATAAATCAAAACTAAATTAAATAGTTATAAATGTGGTATGTTTCTTACCTGTTAAATTAATCTGAAAATGATTTATTCTACACACATTCAACTTTATAGACATTGAAAGGATGACCAAGTAGTAACGGTCGCAACCATCATCATGATTACATTCAACTTTCTTTAAAAAAGCAAACGATGCAATATTTTATTATCTGCTATATATCACAATTATGTTTTTTGAATAAGTGTATCATTAGAGCTTTCAAATGATCACTGATGCTAATTTTTAATTTGATGTGTGAAGAGTAACTAAATTGTTATAAAAAAACTTAACTCGTCTATATAATAATAAATATAGATACTGCAATAATGATAGTGCAGCAATTAGATGAGTAACTGATACCATTCACCATTGGCATCTAATTTAGAGTGATGAGGCCAATCCTTTAATGTAACACGATCTTTACAAGACCGTGTAGTTGATAAAGCTATAAATCAATTAAGTTTTGATAAATAGTTTTATTATAAAATAGAATTGCGGTTTATAAATAATCAGACCCATTAGAATTTCATGGTGTTATAGCAAATAGATTAGTTAAATAGGTTTATATTTCCACAAGTAATCTAAAGAAATAATTAATTATGCGACAATTCAGGAATTGTATGTTAATATCCATTACACCACTTTGTTTTAAATATTAAAATATTCTAATTACCTTTGTTATTTAGAGAGTTGCCAGAGTTGGGGAGGCAGTATGTAATCAGGATTTTGTTTGTGGAGCAGCCAGTACCTCAAGCTGTGGTTGCTTCATGGGGTTCTCAGGCCTTTTCAAAGTGAGTAATTTTAAACTTAAATACAAAGATTTTTGTTTAAATTGATTAATATTTTTAGGGAACATGTTTATGTTAGTAAAGTATTAACAGAGCTTTCTGTGTGGCTAGAAGCACCAATTCCAGGTGGACTTACTGGCTGGATCCTAAGTTCTACATTTAAAAGGAATCTTAAAATAGCTCTATTAGGAGGGTAAATGTAGTGCTTTAAATATTATTTGTATGAATAATATTATTTTATGTATATTTGCAGTGGTAAACCATGGAGTATGTCATCAGCATTAGAAGTTGACAGCAAAGCGAGAGATGTTTCCTTTTTAGATGCTTACTCTTTAGAACGTTGGGAATGTGTATTGCATTACATGGTTGGTTCTCAACAGCAAGAAGGCATATCTGCAGATGCTGTTAGGATCTTAATTCATGCGGGTCTTATGAAATGGTAAAATGTTATTATTTTAAAAAAATAACAAGAGTTTAGCAAAAATCAATGACAATTCCTCAGTACAGATAAACTGCACTTGAAAAATGCTCGTCGCAACTAAAGAGGTGTTATTTGTTGAACACTTGTTACATTCGTTTTTCATTATTGTACAGATATTTTTAGAAGAATCATAATTTAACAACATATTAAATATTTTACCAAAGATCTTACCCTTATCCTGCATATTCTAATTTCAAAATTAGCATATCATTGATAAAATGTGTATTACATTCATATTTTTACTGAAATTTTATTAAATTAATTTTAAGTGATGAAGAAGATGGTAGTTCTGTGATAACAAGGCAAGGTTTCCAGTTTTTGCTCCTGGACAGGCAGGCACAAGTATGGCACTTTATTCTGCACTATCTGGATACAGTCGAGAGCAAAGGTTTAGACCTGGCTGAATGTTTGACATTCCTTTTCCAGTTGAGCTTCAGCACTCTAGGAAAAGTAAGCTAATGTTGTGTTTTAGCAGAGGGATATATGCAGATGTGTTTTCAGGATTATAGTACTGAAGGAATGAGTCAGGGACTGCTAGTGTTTCTGCAGCACCTGAGAGAATTTGGACTGGTATATCAAAGAAAGGTATTCGTTTGCTTAGTGTTTATAATACAAATAGTGTATTACAATTATTTATTTGTAGAGGAAAGCTGGACGTTTTTATCCAACAAGATTAGCCTTAAATATAACTAATAACCAAAGCATGGGACCGTCAATTTTAGAAGATGATTCTCCTAAGGGGTACATCGTTGTAGAAACAAATTATAGGGTGTACGCCTACACGGATTCTAACCTTCAAGTGGCTTTACTAGGACTTTTTACTGAACTTCTCTACAGGTTGGTAGAAATTTATTTGATTTTAATAATAAAAGTTTCTGAATAACTTGTATAACACTTGTGTTAGACAATTGGTAAGATAGTCATAGGAAAAGATTGGGAGCATTTATAAGATATAAAAATTATTAATTAAACTCTGCTTGCTTAAATATATAACCTTAAAAATATTAATATTTTTGAGCTTTAAATATCAATTATTAATATTATTCGATCCAGAATTAAGTTCAATTCCAATTTTAACAAATTTTTTAAAAATAATTTTATATTAACATTTATTTGGAGTATACTTTTAAAGGTTTCCAAATGTCGTCGTCGGTATTCTAACTAGAGACTCGATTAGACAAGCTTTGCGCGGAGGTATCACTGCAGATCAAATCATAGGTTATCTCAGACAGCACATTCACCCACAAATGCTGAAGGGTGAAGCCAAACTGCCGCTCCCTCCCACTGTGGTCGACCAAATCAAACTCTGGGAACTAGAAAGGAACAGGTTGACATATTCGGAAGGAGTTTTATACAGCCAGTTTCTCTCTCAGAGTGACTTCAACATATTAAGTGATTATGCTCAAACGAACGGCCACCTGATTTGGAGTAACCGCGACAAGAGGGCTATGGTGGTGAATAAGACGGGTCACGATGACGTGAAGAAATTCTGGAAACGATATTCCAAAGGGAAATAGTACTGATGTCGAGATATCAACTCCTGTTAGTTGTAAGATTTAATATATTTGTACCTTTCTTGAAATATACAAAACTATCTTTTCATTGATGTGTTCATAACCTTTCATAATATTCTTTTATTAATAGTAAGAAGGCATAATAATATAATTTTAAGATAAAGGGATTATAATTAAATTAAAGTGATGAAGTAAAGTCTAAAAATGCTAAACAAGCATTTGGTTATTAATAGATTTATGTAACTAAAATGCACATTCGACATGTTTAATCTTTGATTAACGTACTGCAAAAACTGTCTACTTTATAATCAAATTTTTTGACACTAATGAAATCGTTAGTATTACTATATTATTTTTTACATGCACTATTAAAGGTATTTGGATGGATCTAGAATTGAGAAATTTTATAATTGAATATTTTAAAGATAAGTAAAATTTTACAATAAAATCTTGATTGATATCAAACTAATTACACCTTAATACTTAAGAGTTAACTAATCAAATTTTGATCTCGTTTAAGATTCAGTTTTCTTATTAATATCCAAGTTGAATCATTTTGATAAATTAACCATTGTAGGTTGTGAAGAAAAGTTATTAAGCTTAACAATAAATAATTGCTACATTCAAAGTCTGTTTGAAGGACACTTGAACCTCAGAAATGATCAATGAAATGGTTCAATTTTTATTTCTCAAAGAAGCCTTCAATGTAACTATAGTTAACTAAAATAAAAATTCAACCATTAGATAAAAACGAATTACTAAGACTGTACCTTGATTCTGCTGTATGTGGTCACTCAGGCTATATATGAACATATAAGAGGATCAAGGAACATTACAAATACCATAATATGAAGAAAGACATCAAGAACTACATCAAAAGCTGCAAATCGACAAGAAACAAAAAGGTTAAAGGACCAATGGAAATAACCACCACAAGTAAACACCCATTGCAAAGGCTTGCTCTAGATGTCGTTGGTCCATTGCCAATCACCAAAACCGGAAACACATTCATTTTTACTATACAAGATGATCTTACAAAGTATTTGTATGTAAATTCATTGGTAAATCACAAAACTCTTACCATCGATAATAGTTTAGTAGAAGAATTACTGGAAGAATTACCATGGGCACCAACCACCATTCCAGACAAGAAAATAATCTCGTGCTGGGTGTTTATATTTCCCTTATGACATTTGAGAATTTTTAAATTTCCCGCATTAGCGTGTTATCAAATTTGGTTATGGACGATCGTTTACCCTGATTCATCTAATACAAAGCGTTGAGTCACAGTCAGCTCTTGACCGGTGGAATTTTAAAACCATGCATTTCTTACACAACTCTTGGTGTTATATTATATGTTATAGCAAATTATAAATATAAATTCATTGACACTTATAACTGAGTTATAATATACACATGACATATTTTTAGAATTAAATACATTACATTTAAATTTAAAATATCATTATTATAATTTTACTAAATAGTGCATTTCGCGTAGTGTATCAAATTTTAATAATTAAGACGAAACATTTAAATTAGTACTTTATTTTATTGTTCTTTTTAAATATGAATTGAAACATTAATCAATAATAAAAATTCTTTATTGGATGACAAGCTAATAGCTTCAAGATTTATTAATTGAGTTCTGTCTATTTTTACACGTCCTTGAAAAAATTGGATTAGCCCAATAAATAGGTAAACCTATTATGCGGCCGTCAGAAATTGACGAGCATACAATTGCCTCGAATAAGCAACAGTTGCTTCATTTGACTAAAACATTTAATTGCAAAATGCGACTGACAGAGTTTATCAATCAACATAATTAATATTCTAGAATTAAATGCATAAGCATTATTAAGTAAAAAAGTGCAGTTTATAAAAAATACTTAAAGGATATGGAGAAAGTGAGTAACAATAAAAACGCTTATTTCGTAATTTTGACGATTTAAAATTATAGGAAAAGTTGTATCCAAATTGTGATAGTACAATTTGGTTGAGGTCGTGTGAGGAGGAGATAATCGAGAAAATGGATGGAAATGTTTCTGGTAAGTAATTAGTAATCAAATTTGTTTGATTTGTCATATGAGCCTAATAAATATTTTCTATTATTTATATCTGAAGTTTGCATTAAAGATCTACAATCATTGTAGAAATATTTATTTATATGTAAAATTTCAGAATATTTAGTAAGAAATTTGTGAAATAAGAGTAAGAAATTTGTTTTAATAATCTCAATCATCTCAGGTCAAGTGATTAAAAGTATAATATCCATTGACATTTCTTTCGTTATACCGATTTTTATATTTTTCAGGGAATGTTCCTACTTGGATAAACGGGTCTCTTTTAAGAAATGGGCCAGGATTATTGAGTATTGGTGATGATGAATACGGACATTTGTTTGATGAACCTTCTTTATTACATTGGTAATATTAACTGTACTGATCTAATAAATTTATTTATAATTTATAAAAGTAATTGCTTTAATTATTCTCAAAGTAAACAAAAAAAGGTTGAAGTGTAGGTTTTAAACTTAAGCTACTTTTAAGAAAATATACTTCATCCACCCGCCGGTAGTGGCGCATTCGGTTGCGGCCGAACTAGCGTTAGCGGTAGTGCAGCAACGTTAGTTCGGGTCAGCAGTTGGATGGGTGACCGGTACCATCCGGTTGGGGGATACAATTAATGGTGCTTAAGAGTGAAGGGGGCGATCCTTTGAAGTAACGAGCTCATTTACACACCACTACTATACTTGATCCAAAATAAGTATACATAAGTTAATTTCTTTTGTAAGGGTATTTCAACTAAAAGAATTTTATATTGTAATATATAGTAACATCAAATCTAAACTATAACTAAATTAAATACATAATTTTGTAATATAAATAATTCCACAAGATTTGTATTTACTTTTAAAATATTAATTTTATTTATTATATTAATATTTATCTTTACAGTTTCACAATAACTGGCGGAATAGTAAAATATCAGTGCAGATTTCTACAATCTGATATATATAAGAAGAACAAGGCTGCAAATCGCATAGTTCTAACTGAATTCGGTACTAAATCAGTGTTAGATCCATGTAATGCAATTTATAGAAGGTACCTCTATCAATTATATACAAAACCTTTAATTGTCATAATTATACATTCATATCTAATTTATAATAACTCCATTCTCATTACTCTTCTCCTCCCTCTTTCAGCCTCATCAGAAAATTTACTCTGGCCGCGCCTTCTCTCATCCAATCAACCACCTCCATCCATCCAGTCTATATCTATTCTCTTGCATTTAACTTTCAGATATGTCGTCATGTATCCTTATGATCCTTTTTTTGTAACTGGGGGGTGGAAATCCTTGTCATCCTTACACAAACGGTTCAACTTCAGGTACCTTGGCCTCCTCCCATGTACCTGCCACTCCCCAGTTGTATTCGCTCTTCTCTATACATCCTTGTCTCTCTTGTCTCTATACCTCCTTCAATTTCTTGTTAATCCACCTCCCCCCACATTCACCCCTTGCTCCAGCCACTCCTTCATAATCCCCTCTGACAATCCCGCCTTCTCTCCTTTCCACTCTCCATCTACTCCCCCTATGTCCCTTCCACACTTCCTTCACCAACCTCCCCTTGTCCACTCCACACAGCTTCATCTGATATCCAACCATTTTCCTTATGACTACTCTTATTCCTATTTGTTTTCTGAAGTAATATATATCCTCAGGAATCACCAATGTTTTCTATCCAATCTCTCGTACCTCCTGACCTCCCATACCTCCACCGAATATATCAAAATCATTCTCACGTCAGCATCTCACAGGTCACTTTCACACTGTCATCCATCCACCTTCCATTTTTTTTCTTACCACCCTCTCTTTTTGAATCTTCCTCATAATTGTTTCTACTAACAAGGGTCGTTTTCCTCCTATGTCTTCTGTTCCAAAAACCTCTGCGTTCTCCCAATACTTCCAAACACTGCTTTATTCCATATTCTTCCTCCCTTCTTTCCCACTCTTCCACTTATTTTTATCCTTCTGTTTTCTTCTATTTCCCATTTTGAACTCCCGAGTATTATTATATTTTCCTTTCCTATACTAGTTTATCCTAGGTCAGCCGTCACACAGTAATCAAATTCCATTCAATTTATAGTAAGATATCTTTACTTTTTAGAATTGCCTCAATTTACAAGCCTAATGAACTTCTGTCAGACAATGCAATGATTTCAATTTATCCGTTTTCTGATGAACTGTACGTGTTTGGTGAAAGCCCAATAATACACAGGATTAATGTGGACACACTAGAAGTTGAGGGTAAAGTTGATATGTATTCAAAAGTGGGCGTTATTAATCATACAGCGCATCCTCATATTGATTCTAAAGGTAAGAATACATCATTTTAATTTTGGTACGGTTTACACAATTTCGAAAGGAAGTGTATTTTAAATTATTAAAAATTAAATCCACAGCTTACGTTTTAAATTTGTTTCTTTTTCGAATTTTAAAATAATTATATACATCAATATATATTTTTCTTTCATGTTTATATTGCAAAACAAAAATTAAAATTTGTGTCACATTCTTAATAATCCAAATATGATAGGTTTTATATTTTTTAATAATCGTTAATTAATTATCTATTAGGCTGTTTTTGTTGGCACAGAATTAAAAGAAATAAACATAAACATATTATATCTGAATTTGTGAATGCAATATTATATAATAAAAACCTTATTGAATACTAATATAATATTGAATTATTTCAGGTAATGTTTACAATTTAGGATCATCGATTGGTTTAACGGGCCCATTACACAATATTGTATGCTTTCCTAAAAGTAATGGTGATAAGTCAGTTGATATGTTTGAAAATGGCCATATCGTCGCAAGTATTCCAGTTAGATGGAGGTTTAATCCATCATACATGCATACATTTGGTAATACGCTTAATCAATTTTAAATATTAGTGAGGGCAACATTTATTATTACTTGAAGGTTTAACAGAAAACTTCTATATTATCGTTCAGCAGCCTTTATGTCTGTCAACAGCTTCAATGATCAAATGCCGCCTTATTAATCGACCTTTAATTGAAGCTCTGCACTTTTACCAAGATGAAAATGTATGTAGTTATTTGAATTTATTATAATTATTTCATTTATACCATTGATTGAAATATTTCAATCAACGTTTAAACTAAGAATTTCTAAACCGTCTATTCACTTAAATAAATTAAACAGTAGACATGTGGTATGTTATATGTTTTATATATAACATAAAAAAATATATTAAAGTCCTTTACGTTGTATAAGATGAACTAATTTTTAAATATGAAACATTTCATAAATCTACAATAATGATTGTTATAAAGACTACATCATTTTAATTAATTTTTTAGACATTGATTGATGTGATTTCGAGAAAAACAGGAGAGTGTCTGTACTCTTTTGAAACTGCAGCATTTTTCTATTTGCACATTATTAATCAGTATGAAAAAGGTGATTCTATAATTTTGGATATTTGCTGTTATAAAGACGCATCAATGATTGAATGCATGTATATTGAATCTTTGAAGGTAAGTGAATTATTAGTTACTGTTTTCATCTAAAACACAAGTGTAATATAAATAGGAGGAACATTCTTTAGCTTTATTATACCCTTAGATTAATTACGTCCAGTCAGAATCGACTTATTGATTAGATTTTTAATTACAAATTAAGATTTCATTAGAATATTAAGTGTTCCTTCAAATTTATGTTGTGGTTGTAAAATTATTTAGATATTATAGTCACTTTTTTATGATTAATTATCAAAATTTTTTGTTATGAATAATTACATTTTATACATATACTAATTATTCGTTTTAATAGTTTTGCTATTTGTTTGTATTTGTATATTTTGTAATATGTAAATTTGTGTAAATTCATTTATTTTATTTATTCTGTAAATAAAATTAAATGATAATTAGTTAATTATATATTAATTATAATATATTATATATATATATATTCATATATAAAAATATGTTATATATGAAACTTTATTTTATAGAATATGCAGTACAATTCAGATTATGCAAATCTTTTCAAAGGACGGCCAATGCGTTTCATTCTCCCTTTAAAATCAAGTAAACAATATGAGACCGGCACTAACTGCAACTCCAAATTTGAGGGTACTAGGATTTTTGTGCAGCCAGAAATATTATGTGATATTGGATGTGAAACACCACAAATAAACTACAAGAGCTTTCTTGGGAAAGAATATAGATATTTTTATGCGATTAGTTCAGATGTCGACCTGGAAAACCCTGGAATGGTAAACAATGAACAAAAATTAATTTGTCAATTAAATGTAAATCAAATTATTTTATTTTAGATTATTAAAGTGGATACAGAAACAAAAACATGTATTACTTGGTGTGAGAAAAATTGTTATCCTAGTGAACCAATTTTTGTTCAAAGAGATAATAAAATTGTGAGTATTCCTCAACATTTTAACTTACCAAAAATAAAATTATAGATTTAGTATAAATGTAAATCTTACATCACGTCAATTTTATTTTGTCTACAAAATACCAACTGTATTAGTCATTTTATCTTCTTTCTAGGATGAAGATGATGGAATACTTCTCTCCTCACTGGTATGGGGAGGCAATGACACAAATCGTGTTGGTTTACTAATTTTGGATGCAAAAACATTGACAGAAATAGGAAGAGCAGAATTTGTCACAAACACCCCAGTTCCAAAGTGCCTACATGGATGGTTTCAGCACAAAATATAACAGGGAACTTATATTGTCGAAATTTTTGTATTATAAATATTGTTTCATAAAGAATAAAAATTAATTTTATTTGCATCTGTATTGTAGATAATTTTTTCAATAATATATATCTTCTATACTCTGTGGGCACTAAATATATTAGATTCTTGCCATAACAGCTTTTTCAGGAGCAAGTGTAAAAGTAACAGAATAATCTGGTCAGGTCATATGTATGAAAAAATTGTAATACTACTTTCCCTGTACTTTCAAATTTGATTATTCTTTAATAATATTTGGTATATACACTTCAAACAAGTATGTTAAAAAATAAGTAATTGTGAAGGCTTTCACTTCATGATACATTTTGATAATTCAAAATAAATAAATAATTAACTTTGTTGTTATGTTATTTATATAAAAAGTGATACCAACAAAGTTAATTGTTTTTTTATTTTGAATTATGTTAAAAAAATCGATATTAGTTGCAAGTGTCAGTTAGACATTAAAATATTTTTAACAGAACAAAAAAAAATCACATCCAGTAAACAATATTTCAACAAACGATTTTCAGTACTTTGAAACCTTAAAATTAAGGATTTACCTCTTTTAGGTACAAACCTGCAGGATTATAAAATACATACCATAAAAAGTTGTGTAGATCAGAGCCACGTTATACAACTTGCTTCGGAGCTTGCAGGGTTAATCCACAGCTGCCACTAAAACATACTGTAAACAAAGAACTTTAAAATGTAAGTTCGAAACCTTTAGCACACAAATATTTAACTAAAGATTCATCTAAGAATTGCAAAAAATATGTTTTCATTTAAAATAATTCATGAACACAACAATTTCCCATACTTTATAGATAAAACAATTCTACAGTCACCACATTAATAGCAACACTTTATACAGGGTGAGTTTTTTTCGATGTTCTCTATGGGGATCTCGGAAACTATAAGAGATAGAGAAACGATTAAATGGGAAAAGAAGTGTAGATTTACGAGACGAATAAAATTCCACTTTCAAAGTTTTCAAAAAAGTCAAGGGTAACTAGATATTTTGAAAAAAGTAAAAAGTGTCAATTTTTTCAAATCAATATATCTCGGTTATTATAACAGATAGAAAAAAACTGTAAAGGACAAAGTTTTAGATAATTTTATGCAGATTAATAAAAAATAATCAGAAAATTTTTATCGCCATTATTTTCCGAGATATGACGCAAACTTACATTTTTTTAAATGGAAACCATAGTTGGCTGTGACCTCATTCAAAAGGTAATTTTTTTCTCTTTAATTCAATATGGCATACGACATAGTTATTTCTAAAAATGAGTGAGTTATAATCATTTTAAATTTTATTATAAATAAAAAATGGGTAGCCATGAAAACGGTGAAAGTAAAACAATTGCAGTTGTTTATAATATTAGCAATATTGTAATTATTAGTTTTAGAGAGGTAAACCAAAATAAAACAACTGCATAAAGTAATTCTGTAATTATCAATATATCAATGGGAGAGAAATTTTAATATTAAAAAATATGGTCAAAGAGTCCACTATTAATACTATTATGACATAAATTATATCTTTTTAAAATTGAATTTATGGCTTTTTGACTATTCTTATGTAAATTGAATTAAATGTTTCAATAACAACTAGGTTATGATCCTCCACAGATTGATATGATTTTTCATATACTTTGTTTTTTACATAACCCCACAAAAAAAATTCTAAAACGCGCAGATCGGGAGATCTAGGTGGCCCTGGGATTGGTTTATTTCTTCCCACTTATGAGTTAGGAAAAGCATCATTTAAATAATTTGTAAAGCCAACATGTTATGAGTGGAGCACCGTCATATTGGAACCATTTCAATCTTCCTTGTAATGATAAATTTAAACAATCGAGCGTATCTTCAAATGTTTTCTGAAGAAAATGAAAGTAATCAGTTTCACTTAAGTGAGCTTTCAAAAATATATGGACCGTGGATTATTAATCTAAACACACCATGGATTAAACCCAAATTTAATTTGTAGTTTTCTCTGTGAAACTTCTCGTGGATTCTCTTAAGTTCATCTATGTTCATTGTGGCGATTAAAAGTACCACAATTAGTGAATCGCGATTCATCTGTTCATAATATTTTTGTAAGAAACGTATTATCCTCTTGACAAATGTGTTTATACCACATACAGAAGGCTATTTGATAATTACAAAATTATTATTCTTATGCTTGTTTTTCATTTTTATTTAACTTTGTAGAACTAATAATTACAATATTGCTATTATTATAAACAACTGCAATTGTTTTACTTTCATCTTTTTCATGGCTACCCATTTTTTTATTATAGTAAAATTTAAAATGACTATAACTCACTTATTTTTAGAAATAACTATGTCGTATGTCATATTGGATTAAAGAAAAAAAAATTACCTTTTGAATGAGGCCATAGCCAACTATGGTTTCCATTTAAAAAAATGTAAGTTTGCATCATATCTCGGAACATAATGGTGATAAAAAATTTCTGATTATTTTTTATTAATCTACATAAAATTATCTAAAACTTTATCCTTTGCAGTTTTTGTCTATTTGTAATAATAACCGAGATATATTGATTTGAAAAAATTGACACTTTTTACCTTTTTCAAAATATCTAGTTACCCTTGACTTTTTTGAAAACTTTGAAAGTGGATTTTTATTCGTCTCGTAAATCTACACTTCTTTCCCCATTTAACCGTTTCTCTATCTCTTATAGTTTCCGAGATCCCCATAGAGAACATCGAAAAAAACTCACCCTGTATTAAGTAAATAATTTGTGACAATGCATCTGTAAGATATTTTATAATCATTAAGACCCAAAAATGAAAGATCAAAACTGATCCCAAATATATTTGTTTATTCTATTAGGAAGATTTGTGATAGCAATAAAAATCACATTTGTAAAAAATGTATAACAATTTTTTTCTGAGACACTATACAAAGCCGGTACTTAACAACAAAACAATAAAATAAAATCATCATTTATATATTTGTACATACAAGAAATATTTCTCTATAATACATAAAATCAGATGCGGTTCGAATTACTGGATGTAAAACGAACGTTAGCAAATATATATTATATTTGTAGTAATTGTAGTAGTTTTTTTTTTTTAAATTTTAGTAATTACATTTAGAATTAGTGTGTAACATTTATTTAAACATAAAATGTTAAAGTCCTCTACATGGTTGTAGGTCTTTAACTAATAATTTAAAAATACAGTACTTTTTGTAAATTAATATTAAGTTTTATTAAAATTACAAAAACAAATTACTTGTAAGAACACAATATCCCTAGCATACCACCAATAAATTAATATCATAGTTTTTAACCAGGTTGTTTCAACAAGTTATTTATTTCAGCAGTCTTAAAAAAAACTCATATTGTAGATTTGCAAATAGTGTTGTATTTTTAAATTACTTATTTAAACAATTAGCTAAAAAGGATATTCATATATAAACAAAAAATAAACTCATATTCTTAAAATTAAATAAGGATTTTCTTTTAATATAAATAATAACGGTTATATAAGGTTATATATCACTTGTCGTAATCGACTCATTCGCTTGGGCGCCATCATCTACGAGAGCTTGCTGTAGCTCGGCGGTGAGAACTTCTTTCTCAGTATCTTTAGGATGTACAAAGGCAAACAGGATATCAACGTTATAACGATCACTTTCCAAAAGAAATCTTTCGTCCTTATAAATTCGGAATCTAAAAAATTAAATATTTTATTTTTTATACATTGCATAAATTACCAATAAAACATGCATTGAAATAGAATCAAGTACTGTATAATTTTTGAATTTGGGATAAAAAAACTGAATGGAGAAATTTACTTAAACTACAGATCATTTATGAACAACAATGAAAGAAGAAAATAGAATATATTTTTATTAAATAAATAGCTAAGAGCATGTGCAAAAAAAAAATTATAAACTTACCGAAATACTCGTGAAACAGTATTAGAGAAACGGCATAGATGGCAAGTGAAAACAGCTCTGCCAGTACCATTAGTATATGCCAGGTGCGAATATTTAAGGCAACCATTATCAGTTCTGTAAGTATTAAAGAACTAAAACTAATCGCCACGATATGAATAAATTCGTCTTCGAACAAAAGGAGAGCTCCATACATAATAACACCTCCTGAAACCATAAAATTGGCAGTATTAGATTTTTTGTATTGCTTACACAAAAATAATAAAGTTTACCTTGATAAATGGATATCAAAACCCACATGAAGAATGTCTTGTAGGATAAACTGCGACCTTTTGCTAAATCTTTGTATAATTCTGGGTACGTTAAAGCAATTTCAGCACTGACATCTTGATCTAGCACCAAACTAAAAACCTTCAATAAAAATATAATTACAAATCATTATACTTTAGTAAAAATATGAATATTATATTTACTGCCAAAAAACTATGTTACGTACTGGGAACATTGTATATACAGTAGCATATCCAACCATCAATAATCCTTGATATAAAGCTACAGAAGAAAGGTAGAATACACTGCTGAAGACTGCTTGCATGGTTGATATTATCAGGCCACGGTGTACTACAAATTGTGAAAGTGATGCAGATCGTTTATATGATCTCCTTCCATGAACAAGGAGGAGCCTAGCGAGATGTGAGAATTGAGGAATACTAAAATCTCCGGCAAGACTGGCCTGTTTTCCTTCTCTGCCTTCTATACCAATTCCAGCATCAGCTTGTTGTATCATACTGACATCATTGCCACCATCACCAATTGCTGCAGTTCTTTTACCAGTATGTTTTTGAATCAATTGTACCTAAATTGTAAAATAAATATTATTTTACTTTAATACTATCATATTAGGTGATTAAAAAACATACACACCAAACCAACTGGGCTTGTTAAACCATAATGAAGCAACTATTTATGGTTTATCCTCAACTACTATATTTCTCCATAATGAGATTATTCAGAATGCTAGAAATTATTTTAAAAAAATATTTACCACTTGGGCTTTTTGTGTGGGTGAGCATCTGCAACAGACCACTGCTGGAGCGGCACAAGCCAGCTCCATAAATTCGGGTTGGTAATATTGTAAACAGACTTCTAAACTTTCTCCACTGATAACAAGAGCACAGTCTCCTCTTCTTCGAAAAGAATTTAGTTCAAGGTGAGCATCAGTTCTTGTCAGCACCTTTTTGAAGACATATAGTCCTACGATAAAGTTAAAAGTTAAACACTGCAGCAATTCCATTAATTGTTGAAAAGTAATTATAAATATGTAGTAAATATATAATGATTACCATGATTTCGGGAAACAAGCCTGGAACTTTTTGCAATGCAACAAGCTGTTTCTAATTTATCACCAGTTAACATCCATATCTTAATTCCTGCATTTCTGAGTAGTTCAAGTGTAGGTCGGACATTGTCCTGAAGTTTATCTTCAACTCCAGTGACACAGAGAAGCTCCATTTCACGTTCCAATGATTCAATTACTTGTGACACTCTAGACATCCTATCTGTTATAGCCATCCTAGCAGCATTGTATCGTGTCTAAAAGACAAATATTTTTTTAAATAATGTAATAAGAAATAATAATAATTACGACAATACTAACCTCAAAATCTAAGTATTGTTCTTCTGTTAAAATCTTTCTGGCGACGACTAATGTCCTTAGACCTTCCCTAGCCATATTACCTACTTCTTCATCAAGCCAATCAGTGTATTGCACAATGGCAGACATAACAACATCAGCACCTTTTAAATAGAAGCATATCTCTCCAGTTTGTAAATCCTGAAAAAAATAAATTAAATTATACGATTAAGAATTTATTGTACAATTTATTCCCTACCTTAACAATAATTCCCATTCTTTTTGTTTCACTGGTGAATGGAAATACTTGCAAAATACTATAGTTTAATAGACCACCATTTGGGGCCTTCAACCTCATAGAAGACAAGTTTCTTAAATTTAAAGCTAATCCAACGTCTTGTGTCCACTGGACTAGTGCAACCTCATCAGGGCTCGAAGCCTGGTAATTGACACATTTCTCATTGACTATATGCTGATCAGCTTCAACTTCTGATGTGACAGACCCTAAAATAAAAATGTTTTTTTATTTAAATTACTAACTAATAATTGCTTTTATTTACCTGTATCACTATCTTCACAATTATCATAAACAGGAGTAACATTATGACATAAAGCCAAGGCAACCACAGCGTCTTTAATCCTGGTGTTTTCAGATCTTCTGAACTTCCCATTTGAAGTTGAACTGTTATCAGGGTTGTTGTAGATGTTTTTTAGTACACTGGTGACATCATTGAATGTCTCTGGTGTATAGCTAACTGTACCAAGGTGCAGCCTTTTTAGAACCATAGAATTCTGGGTCAATGTCCCAGTTTTATCACTCAGCAGGTAGGATATTCGACCCAATTCTTCTGGAATTGTGGTACATCTCACCGCAGTACCTTTCATTGCTGGATCTTTTCCTATCGACCATGAATAGAATGTCTTGCCCATATCCAAATTCACCCGTAAGCTAATTGTTAAAAGAAATATAATATAAAATGTTACACATTAAACATTCAATTGTTTAATAGGACAAAATAGTTAGTAGTTATGATTTTGAATTAACTATTGGTTTTATCAAGATTTTACTAAGACTAGATATTGTCCATTCAATAAACATTTCAAGCTGAAACAAAACATTTGGGTAATTTGTTTAATTATCACTACTTACCTTATTGGTATAATATAGGAAAAAAGCAAAACAAATCGGAACATGTATCTGTACCAAGGACCACCAAATCCCTTTAGTGCCATCATCAACAAAGCCAAACTAACAACAGCGGCAAACAAAAGTTTAGTAAGCGTATTCAGCTCCATATCTAGCAGCCCTACTTTTGAACGGGGTGCAGAATTGTTCATTACTGATCTAGTTTCGGGACCTAAATAATACGGTAAATCAATAAACCCCTACCTCACAGGAAAACCACATAAGCACTCACCCGTATAGATCACCAAACCCAAGGCTTGCCCGGAGGCTATCACACAATTTGTCCACAATGTGTTTTCAAGATCCAAACTTTCATTACTATTGATACAATCATGCTAAAAAAATTAAAGATTTGTAGAAAATATAATTTCCATTAATATTTTTGCTTACTAGTAATTTAAATTTAATTTAATTGAGTAATTTAGAATGTAGCATTTATTTAGGAGCGACTTTGTGAATATTTAAATATAAGAATTTGTAATAATAATTGTGTAAATTGTAAACAAAATAATAAAAGAATTACTTTTGTGAATGTGCCAATGAATGAATGAATATCCCTCTGTGGCTTTTCTGCAAATATACTGGCATTCATATCAAACAGTTGTTGGTCTGATGCTAGTTTCTGTGTAGCTGGTATCGCCAGCCTTAACTTCCAATCTGTCTCTCCATCCAACTGATCTGTCCGCACAAATACTGATCCTGTCTTTTCTGATGTTCTCAATAATACTAAATCTGCAGGCACTCTCTCATCTTTATCAACTATTATTATATCTCCAACCTGAAAAATAAAAACATTATAGGTTAACATAGGGTACTAATGAGGTGTGTTAGCCTCTCTTGAACTGCGACCTAAAAGATCTATTGTTCTACCCTTAAATAAAAATATTACTGAATAATTATTCATATTTCAAATGTTATTAAAGAATTTTTTTAAGTAAAGTAAATGTATTTAACAGTTAAAAATAGTATTATTTTCAGATATTTGTCCAGGCCAAATGTGCCACATCTAAATTTACGTTCCACATGAAAATAGCACTTTATTTCAGTAACAACATTTTATGACTCTTAGACTTCATAAAAATAACTTGTGCAATTTCCTTTAAACTTTTGGCACACATTAACTAGATTTAGTATAATTTACTTCTTAACAATAAATATTAAAAACGTTTAGCTTTTTAAAGAGCACACTATTTTGAAATTATCATTAGTTTAGCTTTCTTAAATTATACCCATTTATTATTCTGCAGTGGCATAAAAAATGTAACAGATATTTTTATTTAATAACTTAATTTAATAATGAATCTATGACCAACATAATACTAATCACAAAATATATTTTGATTAAAGCAAATGTTTAAATTTTCCAGAATTTATTTCAAAACCTTACCTTTAATTTGGAAGCTGCAACTGTCTCACAAAGCTTATCGGGATTACTGGTTAGCCTCAGACATTTCTGACTGTTCACCTCCTGGTCACGTTTATGCCTACGCAAATCATCCACAGCCTCACGACATATCGTAACAGTTAAAACAAAGCACTGTAAAATAAATAAAACACAGTTAAAAGAATATATCAAATGAATCTGATAATGTTGGGTAAGGTTTAAGCGAGGGTGTAAAATTAATTTTCATTTTAATAGTATTTACTCCTATATAAAGGATAAAGTTATAAATTCAGTGAAATTTGTATCTTCAGAAACATTTGTTTGTGACCCTATACATTTAAACCTCAGCCCATATGTTAAAATAAAATAAGCATTCTTATACAGGGTGACTGACGAAAAACCTTTGGTGCTGTATCTCGCTTATTTTTTATACGATTTTAATAAATAAAACATCAAATTAAACCATTTTTAAAAGACTTTAATAGGATCTGAACTGTTATTTTTTCTCGCACCCAGTTTTTGACAAAATACGATCAACATTTTTTTTTTAAATTGCACTGTATATATATTTTTATTGATTCGCAAGGAGATTTTTTTTTTTTGAATATAAAATTGTAGACAAATTTATCCATACATCAAACTTAAGTCGAGAAATTGAGGATTAAAAAAATAAATAAAAAGTCAAGTATCCATTGCAAACAATATACAGACCCTATTTTAACTGTCAAAAGTGACAGTGACAGCCATTGATACAATACTGCAACGATTTTTAATTATTTCATAATTAAAATGTTGCAATATTTCAAACACTGTACTAGAAGTTTGTGCTTCTACAGAAATCGTTTTTCAGTTTTTGAAATCTTGTTTTATTTATTCAAATCGGATCAAAAATAAGCGAGATACAGCACCAAAGGTTTTTCGTCAGTCACCCTGTATAATTAACTAAGTAAAAATGGCAAGTAACTCCAAATACAGAGAATTCAATAACCTACTGTGAATATAATGCTGAAAGAAAAAATATGTTAATATTATATTTAAAGATACAATTTTAAAAAAATTGTCTCAAATAATATGTTGAATCAAAACATTCAATAATTAACAATTTTCTTGAAAATATGCAAATAAAATATAAAACTATCTCTTTAGATCAATGATGGCCAACATTATTTGAAATTGTTTCTTTGAAAATATATGATCCTAATCAATCTTATATTTTTAAAGAAACAATTTAAAATGTACAGTTAAACAAATTGCTCCCTTTTTTCCATTAAATGAAACTAAGACGTTTGGTCAGACTATATTATATAAAAAATACTACATATTATTACTTCATCTGGTATTATTTATATTTATCCTTGAATGGAAACATGTCATACAAACAGTGAAGCAATGGCCATTATTGAATGTCAATTTTATTATAAGGTTTAGAATGTTTTTTCTTATGTGATTGTATTATAATTAATAATTTCCATTTGCAAATGAAACTTACAAGTGGTCCCCAGTATGTGTACAAATATCCTATACGAATATCAGGCACGAATTGACTTATAGCCATAATCAGGAAATAAAGATTCAAGAAGAATTTGAACTGCTGATATAGGACCAGTGGCAGAAATGTGATTATATTGTACTTCTGGTTCCGGATGGCGTTCGCCGGGAACTGGCCAGGAGTCGGCTTGCCAAGGTATATCGTTCGTGACGTTAGCTCCCTCGGCCCACAACATCTTCGCCACATAGAACACCAACAGCTGGAAACATTATAAAGAATTTTACAATTACAATTTGATTCAATTCAAGCCACATGGTTAACAGGTCATCATAAAATCAATAAATCTTTATGTACATGAAGGAAGAAAACACTTTAAAACAATAAACTACCTAGTTGCAGTGGCCAAGAAAGAATTTATTAAAAATAAGACAACATTAAACTAGGCTCTGTAGTATATAACATGTACACAAAGATTCATTTAACAAACAATACCTTTAAAGAGTGTGTTTTACTGAAAATAAATATATTAATTTTAATTATATATTCATGCACAAATATCTTTAAGTTGGTACTAAAAGTATTTAAATCTTACTGTAAGTAATAATAATTATTCATCTTCTAAAATGTATGTTTCGGTAAATTTTTTTATTAATACATATATATTGAATATATTATATTACATTGATTTTGCATTTTAAAAATAGTATTATATGTATTTAACTATAAAGCTTTAATAGTTAATGGTGCAGTAAATATCTAGTCACTTTTGATTATTATAATGGCAGCACTGGAAAACATTTGATTGTTTTATCACATTTAAATTTTAATCACAAGTTTTAACAGATTTATGAAAAGAAATAACAATATATACACGCCGGTGGTGGCGCATCGGTTACGGCCCCGAACTGACGTGCAGCAACGTTGGTTCGGGTCAGTAGTCGGATGGGTGACCGGTACCATTCACCATTGGGATACAATTAATGGTGCTTTAGAGTGACGGGGGCGATCCTTTAAAGTAACAAGCTCATTTACACACACACAAATACACAAATGACACATGGCGGAAGGACCACGTAGTCGATAGCCTAACACTACTACTACTACTAACAATATATTTCCAGAAAGATTTTTATATACATATAAAAGAACAAAACCAAAATCAGATAACAGGACAAACTGCATCAAGGTAAGTTATAATTTAAAAAAAGTAAACAAAAATGATAAAAAGGTGATTTAGGATTGGTCTTAATTAATATACAATTTGTTTGAGGTTATGTTATTTTTTAAATTTATCTTTCTAAAATTAGTCTAATTTTTCTTCAAGTGCAAGAAATAATGTATGGTTCTTCAAAAATATTACATATTAAACAATTTTCACATATGCACTTCATCTAGTAACTGAACTTTTGAATGCCTTTACTGATGATTATAATGTATATAAACCCATTCAATCATTTGAGGCCTATTCTGAAGCAATTTTTTGGATTTCATTATACAAATATCTAATTAACATTTCAAATTATCATTTTTGTAAATTTGTTTTACAAACTTTTTAATAAAATCTAACATTCATATCTCTTTTATTATGTTTTCTGTAAATTATTATATGTACAATTTATCAAACCAGTAAAAAAATTGTATACTGTAAAGAAAAGGAAATATTAGTTTTTCTTATTTAGTACAATAAACCAAGCTCCCTTTTCAATAGTAATAGTAGTAGCGTTTGTGTGTCATTTGTGTATGTGTAAATGAGCTTGTTACTTTAAAGGATCGGCCCGTCACCATTAATTGTATCCCAATGGAAAATAGTACCGGTCACCCATCCATCTGCTGACCCGAACTAACATTGCTGCACTCTCACTAACGCTAGTTCGGACGCAAATGCGCCACCACCAGTGTGTCCTTTTCTATTGCAATATTATACTGCAAAATACATTAAATAAAATCCCAAATGTCTTAATAGATAATTAATGTGTAAGAAAAATAATCTTAGAAATTAAACCAATCTTTGATTTACCACAACCTTGCCATTTAGAATCATAAAACTGTTTAACTATTTAGATTTTTGTTATAAATTATTTCCTATAACTTAAATATTAGTAACTCAGTTTGTTATCATCAAAACAGAAGAAAATTAAAATTATTAATTTATGTAATTCTTTAAGTTAATAAACTTATTTATACGTATAATAAATGCACAAATAACAGTCGTTCATAGCTAATCATTACTGTTACTAAAAGAGTGCATTCGGTTCAGATTATAACAGTTGCATTTAAGGTGTGGAAATGCAAGATGGGATATGAAAACTTTAAATTTCAAAATCGTGCATTTACAAATAACCTCAAATATATTCTCTCATTTAATTGGCACAAAAATATTTCAAACATAAGTTTAAATTAAATTATCGTATAATTTGTATCATTTAAATTAAATATTAACAAATGTTTTCTTCACTTTTTTTTATTTTTCTTTAAAAAATGAAAGCAGATAGTATTTTTTAAATTCTTATATAAGATTATTAGAACGTAAATGTATTGTAATAATAATAATAATAATATATGCTTTACAACAGGTTTACATACCTGTTTAAAAGTTAAGTAAATAAACAAATTACGGGGAGTATTTAATTATTAATATGTATACAGTGCTATTGAAGTAAAACACGAGCACATAAACTGTAAATATGAACTGAATGCAGGCTCAAGGTTAATGTGAATATTGACAGCAGAGGCAAAAAAAAATGATTGAAATTTATTGGAAAAGCAATAAGCTGAGGTCAAACCATATTGTACAAAGTTTAATGTAGATAACTGTACATCAAGCAATATCTCCCTGCAGCCATTGTTATTTGTTAGTTGTTATTGTTGGGAAAACATGAAAACAGGAAAACCAATAATATCAATCTATGCACTTACTCTCTAAAGGTCATAACAAGGCACAAAGTAACAACTGGAAAGTGAGGACTGCTGAACAATGCATGTACAACGCTCTATTTACCGTGCAAAATGTGCCGCGTATTTTTTATTACCTCAGCAGATACGGTTCTTTATGGGATTTCGTAATTAGTGGTATGTCTTCTTTGGAGGTGAGTTTGTTGAGGTTGCTTTGAGACTGAGATTCGACACTTTCCATGTTACATCCGGGGTCTGAAGTGGTTTGTTGGGACACGGAAAACTTATACGACCGCGAGGCGCCTTATTAACATTGCGTTAATGAGTCATTTAATGTGATCCCGCAATTTAATAAATGAATTAACGGCGCGGGTCAGCTGTTCGGGGGGCAGACTTGTTGCCAACAGCGCGGAGAGAAAGTTCCCACCGGTCCGTTTGAATATAGGTTTCGCCTACTATTTAAACAGGTAGGGTTGGCTAATCAATTAAGGTAAATGGGGTGAATACATTTTTAATCAAAACAATCCGGAAGGGATTGCAGACTGGGGAGGGGAAGGGTCAATAACCTTATTATAGTTAGTAACCATTATCAATGACATTTCTGATGATTTTATTTTATTTAGGATTTTGTTATTCAGACAAAATAATTATTGATAACAGATTTCAAAATTGATTAACGTTAAAATTTTGCAATAACAATTATGAGTTGTGTTTTGATAAACAATATTGTCCGGATAAATTTAAACTGCAGAGTTATTGACATTACTTCAAATACTTTTTAAGATGAATTATTTGGTACAATCTTTTTTAACTTAAAATAGCAAGATGTTTTATTGCAACATTGAGGAATAATTAAAGGTTAGATTTATATATGTCAATGAATAACCTTACGAAATTGTTAGTGAATAACAAATTGGAGCCAAAGAAACTGGATAAGTGCGGTATATACGAGATAAAGTGCGGGGATTATGTTTGTGTGAATATCGGACAAACTTGTAGAAGTTTTAGTACTAGATTAAGTGAACATAAAAAAATATTATTAAATAAAAAAACTTTAACGGGTTGTCACAACATTGCATTGACCATTAACATTTTTTCACATGAAAAATGTTATATTCAGGTAATAAGGGGTGTGACTTGAATCTGAGGGAGGGGGTAGAAATACATAAAGCAATAAAACGAGGAAACACCACGTTTAATAATTTTGAAGAAATTTGGAACTCTTCCTCATTACCTGATATTAATCTGTATAAATGTGTAGTTGCAAATTTCTAAATTTTGTACATATCTCCTTGAGAATGATATATTGTCTGGTTCAAAAATAAATAAAAACAAGTAAATAAACAAATATCTAGACAATTAATAATTTTAATTTTTGTAGTTAAGTAGGATTAATACACACGCTGGTGGTGGCACATTCAGTTGAGGCCAAACTAGTGTTAGCGAGAGTGCAGCAAATTAGTTCAGGTCAGCAGTTGGATGGGTGACCGGTACCATTCACCATTGGAATACAATTAATGGTGCTTTAGAGTGACGGGTGTGATTCTTTAAAGTAACAACAAATTATAAACAACTGCAATTGTTTTACTTTCATATTTTTCATGGCTACCCATTTTTTATTTAAAATAAAATTTAAAATGACTATAACTTACTTATTTTTAGAAATAACTATGTCGTATGCCATATTGGATTAAAGAGAAAAAAATTACCTTTTGAATGAGGCCATAGCCAACTATGGTTTCCATTTAAAAAAATGTAAGTTTGCGTCATATCTCGGAAAATAATGGCGATACAAATTTTCTGATTATTTTTTATTAATCTACATAAAATTATCTAAAACTTTGTCCTGTACAGTTTTTTTCTATCTGTTATAATAACCGAGATATATTGATTTGAAAAAATTGACACATTTTACTTTTTTCAAAATATCTACTTACCCTTGACTTTTTTTAAAACTTTGAAAGTGGAATTTTATTCGTCTTGTAAATCTACACTTCTTTCCCCCTTTAACCGTTTCTCTATCTCTTATAGTTTCCGAGATCCCCATAGAGAACATCGAAAAAAACTCTGTATAACGGATTAAATTTGTTCCTATATGGATTCATTTTTAAAACTAATACATTTTATTTGGAGGGCGCGCCAGCAATTGGTCCTGTTTATCAATGCCTCCCATACCTGTATTATATTCAACTACGCTGATAGTTTGATAATTTTGTCAAAATTGTCACCTTCCTTTTATCGCTTTCCTGTATTATTTAAACCAATTTTTGAACGTTTTGTGCTAAGTATGTATACATCTTTCTTATCTTTCCATCTTAGTGCCAAAAAATCTGTGTGATGATAACATTTTAGTCTCTTTAATTTTTTTAGTTTGAGGGAAGCAAGCTCTTTTGACATGTTTTCCATTATTTCGGGGAGTTCTAACTACATTTGTATCTTGTTCTATTAATTTTAAATATAATTGTGGCCTTTTCTTCTTCTAGGACAACACTCTCAGACGCCAGTATATTAATTTCCGGTATTTTATCTGGGCCAACCTAAATTTTGAAACACATGCAATGATCTGATGAAGACTCGCAAAGTCTATAGATTTTTATTCCAATTCGCGCTCGTTTCAATGGATTGAACTGAATATAATTCAAACATCCTTTGAATTTCTTGGAGATTCATCTAGTGATACTATGCTCTCTGAAGTATAGATTTTCGAATGTATGATTCAGATAATTAACTAGATTTCTGGTCTTCCTAATTCTATCATTTTTATCAAACTTTTCATTGTCTGTAAAGTGAAGGAACATAGTAGCTGCAAAAATGGGTTTATAATACTTATTTGTGATCGATATGAACAAAATTTAGATATCTTTACTTGAACTTATTTATTATTATTTATTATTGACCTGAACAAGCACAAACATAGGATGGGCATTGAGAAAAGCCCCCTATACCGTGGGTGTCTGGAAGAAGAGGAAACTCCCGAACACCTACTGTGCACTTGCGAAGCATACAAACAAGAACGCAAGGCGAAACTCGGGAAGCCCATGCTTCCTGTAGAACAGCTAAAGAATATCCCCTGGTAGAAACTCCTGGACTTCTTAGAAGATATAGGAGTTCAAAAGGAGTAAAACAGCCAGAGGCGCACAAAAGGACCACGGAGACCGCAGTGCAGGGACGCTAAGCGACACCACCTCGTGAGGATAAAAAAAAAAAAAAATTATTATTATGCTTTAGCTTACTTCTTAACAAAATACACGTGAATATATAAAAAACAATACAAAACATACAAAAATTTTAGATAGAAGAAGCTGGGCGGAGTCCATCAGTCCGATGATCTTCCACTCTAACCCATATTCCTGACAGGCAGTGAGAGTCCAAGAATTCTCTGTGTTCTCTTTACCATTAATATTTGCCTTATTTTAGGCATGTTTTCCATCTTTTAGAGATGGAGATTTGACTTTGTCAAAAATGACATATGTATATTTTTTTACTTAATGCAACATATTCTTTCATTTCATCCTGAGTTATTGAAAACCACAAAAAACAGGGGTAATGATAAAGATAATTGGAATTTACCTTATTTGCAACTGTAAGGTGTCATATACAAACATATAAAAATTGTTAGCAATCAACGCCTGCTTCTTAAATTCAGTTTCGTGTTAGACTCGTCAACCGTGACTTCGCCCAAGTAAGCAAATGGCGAGTCTCATTCGTCAAATGTAACAAAAGGGTTAACAGTTGTATGGTTCGTAATTGGTTGTTTTGTATGTTCTACACCAAACGTATCACATACATTATTAACTGAAATTCAATATAAACATTAGGATCTTTTCTTTCAATAAATATATAATACTTTTTAAATGCTAATACCACAGTTAACTATTAGATGTATTTGAAAATCAATTGATTATCCCCTTCTTTTACAGTTATATAGTGTTGACATATAGTGATTAAAAGTGACAGTTTGTATGCTGGAAAGCCTAACATAACCTTTAGTATAGCTAAAACTCTGCAAGAGCATGTGAATCAATGTTTACCTTTCTTAGGGATGTGTTGTATCGTATGATATGTGCCCATTCTGAATGACAAACAATGCCCTGGAGGCCCTAGAAAGTGGAAACAAGATGAGTTCGAGAAAATGGTCGTTGAAGATTCAGCACAAATGCAGAAAAAGTTTGCTGAACAGCTGGGAGTAACCCAGCAATTGATTTCCAAACACCTACATGAAATGAAAAAATCCAGACAGAAAATGGGTTCAGTATAATCTTTCTGAAACCAACAAAAGTCAACGAGTGGCGTGTGTCTTTCTCTGCTCGTTAAACAGCATCCAATGTCTATCTTGTTTAAAATCGTTATAGGCAATGAGTAATGGATAATGACAATGCAGAGAGTCATGGACAAATCACAGCAAATTATCACAATTGGTCACAAAATCCGATTGCTTCGGAAAAAAGGTTCTCTGCATTTGGTGGGATATAAAGGGAAAGTTTATCATGAGTTGTTGCAAGCAGGTGAAACAGTTACTGCGGATTGCTACCAATGTTAATTAATCTGCTTGAATCAAGAATTGGAATGAAAACTGCAGTATATTGGCAAAGGAGAACGTCCAGTGAAATTGTTGCCATGCATTCCTTCCAGTACAAAAGACATCATAATAAATAATTCTTGGGTGAGACTTCTTGTAACACCTGGCGTATTTACCAAACACTGCTCCAACCGATTACAACTTATTCCGGTCGATGCAACATGTCTTGTCCAATATACATTTTCAATCAGTGGATGATGCCTAATAAATGGCTTAAAGTTATAGAAACCAACAGCAAATACTTTAATTGGACAATTTAATTTACTTTCTTTAAAAATGAACCTTTAATGCAGCTCAAAAATTGTATTATTAATTTTAAACCTAATAATAATAATTGTTATTAGTTTTGATAATTAAAAAGTCATTCAGTAGATTTCCCATTTGTTTTATATCTCAGAAAATTTTGGGAATGATAAAACGGACCTCCCCAACTCATATTATTATTAAACCTATCTAACTGCAAAACCACCCTCCTGACCCTATTGATCAATAAAATCATTTGAAGGTTTTGTCGAGTATTATTTACCAATATAAAAATGATCAAGAACATGAACTTTCAACAGCTGCTAGCCCCAAAAATTCAAATATATTCTTTCTTAACAAAACATACTTCTGTAGAAAGAGGAGCAAATATTTGAATGTTAGGTGATAATGATAATCCTTATGGTGCATAAACCAATTCCACATGGTATATTTGAGTTTGAAAATTGTTTATTTAGCTTAATCAATTCAAATATATTTGTATACACATTTGGAATAAAGTTCATATATTATTCCAGGTCTGCAAAGGCGTCGTAAATTTTGTGAGAATTGTATTTTAATTAATTGTAAAACAAAACTTAATTTGGGATATCATGTTTTTAAATTAAAAGTCGCGGTCAGCTGTTTTATCGCCCGGTTGTTGTTACGTTGCCAACGGAGCGGCGCGAAAGTACCCACCTGCAGAATATAGTCCCTAGGCTCCTACGTTTCCTATTTCGGTTTTGTCGCGTGATAAAATCCTCCATGTCTCCAGCATGGCTCGTCGGCGTGTTGTTCAATAAGAAATCCGTCTCTTGGTCCGTGTCGAAATCTTGCATGGGATATTCCATTCCCGACGACGAGCTCCTTCGATGTGTTAACCTCACATTATTAAACGCTCACTCATATTTAATCAGATCGACACCACTCGCACCCAGATTATTTTATTTATTATCTTATCTAACTTACACATTTCTTCTATGCAACACCATTTTGACTTGTTTTATTTTTATTTGACGTTTCTCGCTGCTCACAACTATTCGCACACTGGCATTTCCACCAAACGCAACGCGCGATTAATTCTCACCGCTCACAAAATATCGACCGCTCCTCGCCGCGGCGCAAACACAAAATCCGTTTTCCTGAATTCAATTTTCTACATTCACTTGATAATAAACCATTACCAATTGGTAATGATAACGACGACGTTCACCTTTAACGTTAGTAAATTGAACGTATTTCTATTGTCATTAGATAGAAGGACGCGGAAAACCCGAAATTACATCATTTTAAAGTTTTTTTCGGTGGTCATTTATAAACCATGACATCACTGTGTTTTCTTTGTTCAACAATACGTTTGTATTTACATAACGTTATGAAATGTATTTAATAAACGCATTATTTACTTTTCTTATCTTTCCACGTAATCTTTATAATTACTGTGTTGGCGGGTGGGTAGGTGTGTTTATTTTATACGGAGAAAATTTTATTTATTCTTGTTTACAATATACTGTATGTTTTTAATAAACATTTATATAATAACAATACGATCTCATGATAGGTTTTAGTTTTATTTAAAGAATTTTTCAATATTGCTAAACGTTAAAAATGTGTTACTTCACTACAAGCAAATATATTTCTTGCTGCAAACAATTTGGTTTGATTTGGTGTGTATATATAAAACTCGAAGTTGGTAGTAATAGTCATAACTTGTTACAGGTTATGTTATTACAACAAATTCCATTACAGTAGAATTATATTTAATGATTTTAAGTTTTTGGGTTTATTTCTCCAAAGTAGTATTCTTGTTACTCCCAAATACTCACGAGTAATACAACAAGTGTATAATGATTGTCGAAACACAAATTAATTTTTCATTTTCGAAGGTTTCTTTTGTCTCGAAAAGAAAATATACCTACTAATACTGATTCCTTCTGGCTACAGTTCGGGGTTCTTAATTTCTATATTACAGTCCATGAGAATTATAACTCAGAAAATAGTTAGCCATGAAAAATTTAAAAGTGAAACAATCGCAGTTTTACTTAATGACTATAACTCACTTATTTTTAGAAATAACTATGTCATATGCAATATAGGATTCCTATGGTTTCCATTTAAAAATATAACTTTGCATCATATCTCAGAAAATAATGGCGACAAAAATTTTATAAATATATTTTATTAATCTGCATAAAATTATCTACAACTTTGTCTCTTTTTTCTATGTGTCATAATAACCGAGATATATTGATTTGAACCTTTTTCAAAATATCTAGTTACCCTTGATTTTTTTAAATACTTTGAAAGTTGAATTTTTTTCGTCTTGTAAATCTACACTTCTTTCCCCGTGTAACCGTTTTTCTACCTCTTATAGTTTTCGATATCCCCAAAGAGAACATATAAAAAAACTCACCCTGATTATACCGGGTGAGCCTAGTATTTTTAAAATCCGTTATCGCGACATGGTGTAGGACCCTAACGCTACAAACTAAAAATATTTTCGACTGAGTTGCAAATGTTATACATTGTGATTTATAACAAAGTCGCATTTTTTTAAACGATAACCCTGTATATTATTGCATATTTGGATTCGTGGGCCAATTCTACTGTGACATTACTTATCAAAATAGTATTTAAAATAATTCATTTAGCCGCAATTCGTCATTTTAACAAAAAGTACACGTCCGGTAAAAATTGAGTATCGCAGCTATCGTAAAACTTAGAAGGTCGTGACTGCACTGTTACTAATCATGAAATGTACTAATAAATTTTGAAACTCTGAATACTTTAGTAAAGTTAGTTTTGAAATAAATAATTTCTTAAGGAAACATAACATCCATGTAGCTCTAAAACCGACAACACTATTTTCAACTACAAATCTAAAACTGCAATTCTGGAAAAATCAGGAATATTATTAATTAACGTGTGAAATTTGTAAGTGAGTGTACATAAAGCAATCCGGTCGGAAATTCAAAAATAGGCTTGGGGAATATTTGCGCTCCTTCCGTCTTAAACAACCAGAAAAATCAGCACTTAAACACCTTGTAGACGAAAAGCATAATTTCGCAAATAGATGTATTTTCATTTCTACATGTTTCCGAAACATATCTACTGGAAATATATAAAATCAGATTAAATCCGGAAACCAAATTGAGGGCCAGATCGATTATTATCGTTGAATTTGAAGCTTTAGCTCGAAAATATTCAGTTATTAAATCCACAATCACTCGCCATTATTATCTATTTTATTCCAGTATTGTATGTTGTCATGAATGGAATTTTTGCCCTCAAAATGAATAGCATATTTCTAAATAATCATTAATGTGACCATTTTTTTAAATGCTGCATGTCCTTTCTTCTTAATAAAATATCTGGACATAATTTGAAACTGCCCAGAGTTCTAAATTCTGTGCCCAACTGATTACAACAAGTATTTTCATTCATGTTAAAATTTACATATGAATGATTAATATATCTCTTCAACCAAGCGAAATTGGTCATTATCATTATATAAATAACATTTTTTGCTTAAAATAACGTCAGAATTCACCTGTCAAAGTTTGTCACCGAGGTAGTAGATCACCCTGTATATATTAGTTTTTATAAATTTAAAGTTAAAATTTTGATTTGTTCTAACATTATAACTGAAGGGCATGTTTGTGTTTTATTTATTAATGACTCATGATTCTGCTATGCAACAAAAATAATTTGAAATACTTACAAGTAATTGTACAATCAATATTCCTTCGTGATTAATTTCAAGTGAAATTAATTAATCTCCGCATGGCTCTTGATTTGTTTGGAGCTTTCTAAATATACAGGATTTTTCTTTAATGTGGCGAAATGACTGAACCATAGATTCCGAGTATCAAAATATGATGATTTAACAAAACTTATCTACAATATGCAAAACCTTACGGTTAAGTCACAATTGGTTCCAAAAATATTAACAATTTTATTTATACTTAAAGAAATACTGACACAGTATAGGGTTTCTGAATATCGGTATTTATTTAAGTGTTATTATGGAGTTTCGACAAGTAACAGCCGCATCAATCAAAAATTTTATTTATAACAATTCAACGCACCAGTACCATAACATAAAAACTAAAATATTGTTAAAACTCTGTTTGTAATATTAGTTAATTTTGTCTCTTAATAATGTTTGATATCTTTTTCCAATAAAAAAGTAAAAACAAGAATATGCTGTCCTCATAATTTACCTATGAATGAGCGAATTTACTTATTACCCTCAGCGGGTTCAGCCCACTTTTTTCTAAGTATTACTAATACTGTACACTCCCAACTTTATCCTGCTGCCGTTTAGCCTAGAAATCCTGCAAATTGCTTCTACTAATCAAAGCCTACTGATACAGGTGGTTGTGTTATGTGTAATCACAGCGATACTAATTAAACCGTGGTGAGTTTAGCAGAAAGCAGATTATAATTATGTTTTTTAAGCGAATGGCCAGAGATTTTCTCGCTCCAATTACATAGGCTATTTAAGTTAGGAAAGTTAATAATGATGTTCTGCTTTGTTTATCTAACATACTTGAGTTTTCTAAGAGCTATCCTTTGAATTCTAAAAAGGATTTCTCAATGGCTTTAAAACCAATAATCCTGCTAACACTGTCCCAGGCCCGGTTTTGGTATATTTTTTATTAAGGGGGCGTTATAACTTTAAATCTGCGTTTCTGCGCATTGAAAATATTTTCGTTTTCATAATCTCTAGTAACTGCTTCTTTATATATGATTCTTCAAAAAAAAGATCATTTGCATGCAGAAATAAGCCTTTGCAACACACATATTTGTATAGAGAAAATTATACAATGCGTTCCTGACCAGCACGAGAATATTTATTGGTTCGGTTTTACAATATGATGGCCCTAAACTCATTAAGGCAGTCAAACGGTCAAAGGCCATAAACGCCTTATATCTTTGGGACAACAATACTTTCCTCATATGCAACATGTACTGATGTCCATGAGTTGTTTATGATAGTTTCCGTGAATGTACTAAGTATTTTGCAACAACAAATAGGCATACCATTAGTAAAGCAGTGTGTTGAAGTATTTTTGGAAGGAAACGGGAAATATTTGCCGGATCGCACAAACTTCTGCAAATACTTCAGTCGTGGAAACTCTAGACTATTCCAACAAGAACTTTAACGAGCATTCCGATGTATTTATTGCACTACTTAAACTACTACATAGTATACTATTAATTCGTTGGTATCACTTCTATATGTCTCAGATATGACAAGAAAATTTACCAGGGCATGGTTATATTGAACCGTGTCCTGATAACCCACAGCAACCTCAACAAATGCTATTAATTCTCCAATTCTTTGGACAGTCTCTTTTTTACAGCCAGATATTAAAACATTCTATACCAGCTTAGAGGCACTGGAAAACTTGAATGCCAAATGGAAGTTGTATCATAAGTCGATATTTACGCATAATTTGCTGAGCCAATTGTTGACTGTTCTCCTGCAAACATAGTTGGATAAATATCATAATTTGCTGACCGAAGATATTCTTCTTCTTCTTCGCTTTATAAAATGACGGCTGTAAATTTTCATGCATTTTTTGTTACATTCCTGCTACAGTTTCTAGAGAACATGGAAGGTTTGAAGCAGAATTTTCTAAAAGAAGTTGACATGTCTACATTTATGCAGCAGGTGCAGCGGTTCACAAACGATATACGTTGTTTCAGGCAAGTAAATGCAAGCATGCCTTCAGGATTTGATATACTTTGAGAAATGTTTGATATGTTTTATGCTTTATATATGGATTAAAAGCTCTAAATCTTTTATTTAATAAATAAATATGTTCTTTATACTCCCTGTATTATTTATACTGAAAACAAATGATTTTAATTTTTTAATAAAAATGAGCTTGAGATAATGAATCCATACCACTTACTAAATAATATCAACTGGTAGAATAATTTAATTATTGAGCGATTTTAAAACATTGATTTTTAAAAATCATTTAAAAAAATGTTTCATTTAAACTAAAGAAAAACTGTCAATAAACTATGATTTAAGGAAATCTACTACGATGAGTAATGTACTATTACAGTGCACTTGTGATCTATAAAAAAATGAAGTATCTCACTCTTTACCTAATTTACATAATTCATTATAATTATTAAATAATTGTAACATATATTTTTTTAATTTTTGGTCATATATTGTATGCCTTTAAATATTTACTTAAATTTTGAACGTCTATGGTTATTATAAATGTGTAGAATTTATGGTGTTTCTTTATGGAGAATTTAAAAATGGATGGACAAATAACTAATAATAATCAATCATTTTTAAATATTATGATTTTCATAAATTATTATTCCTTTTTGTATTCTCTCAGAAACTTTTAAATTTATAAAATATACAACGTCTTATAGTTTTATACTCTTTGCAATTAAGTAATTTGCATTAAACTTCTATATTGATTTGTTTTTAAGTTTATCAATTGTTTTAGATTTATTGTTTAACTATTTTTTTTTTAGGAAATTTGTATTTTTAAGTAGCGTACTCTTGGCCTATCATAATATTAATCTAATTAAGTTGTCGTACTCCTGACATACTATATTGAACCATGTGTTAAGGTAGTATACCCCAATAAACTATATATTGCGATAGCTTGCTTTGGGCTTAAGTAATACATGGTCTATTATGAAAATAATGCACATGATTTTATTGTGACGCGACTTTGCAATCACGAACAGCGATCTGGGTACTCAACAACGACTAAAACTGACGAAAACGTGACGTTTTGCGTTTCAGAAAATCGCTGACACCCTAAACACACGGTACATGTGAAAGTTTTACGGACATGTGAAAGTGAGCATATGCAAATGCGCAAGGTCTGCGCAAAGCATATGCCGAAAGTGTAGGAAGAAGACCAGAAAGAGCTTCGAGTTTCGCGCTGTCAATAATTGCGGGATTTTATGCAAAATGAGCTAGACCTATCCGTGCTACTCGGAGGTAATTCCTAAATGTTCAAGTGTTCAAGTATGACCCAGAATGATCGAGCAGGGGGTGGCACACAAAATCATCCCCCCCTCCCACTAAGCGCGAATGAGTAAGTCTCGGATCAAAACGATGCTAATTGTCTTTTTTGGCGTCCTAGGGATCGTCTATTTTGTGTTTGTACCGCAGGGAGAAATTGTCAACTTGGCACTTCTAGTGAAGTTGGTAATTATGATATGATAAATTTACATTAATCGATTAATTGATGGTTACTGTTCATGGGATGTTTATATTAATATTTTTTTATGATTTGGGAGTGAATTGGGAATATAGAATACAGTCAAAATCAATAAGGGGGCAACAAACAGCTTTTTATTGTAGCAGTTTTACTGAAACTCCATTCTTTAAAGTATTTTGAACGTGTGATATTTTTTTAATCATTTTGGAATTTTGGTAATTGTAATACTGGGATAGGTGTGGTTAATGAACTGGGGAATTTATGTATAGGCTTATGATAAGCTGTGATTTGTTGGAGTTGATATTGCCGAGCCATTTTGCTAACCAATGTTGCAAGGAGTTAATCAACTGTTGCAGGGCTGTCATTGTAACGTGTTGCTCCGTGTGTAATGAGCGCAGTGTAGTCTGCAAACAATACGGCATACACTGAGGAATCAAATGACGTGAGATTGGAGTTGCAAATGTCTGAACAATAGAGATTATAGAGCAATGGTGATAGAAGTGACCCCTGGGGGCATCTTGCTTTGGAACGAACGGGTATGAAAATGATTTATAGGATATAGGTTAAATAGGGTACTTGTGAGGTCTGTTAGCCTCTCGTGAACTGCGACCTAACAGATATATTGTTCTACCTTTAATTACGTCCTCCATGAACCTAGTAACTTTCTTGGGGGTGATGCTGCTCACTTCATCATGGGATAATCGGTCCTTGTCGAAGTTTGAAAAACGCTTGTAAACAATTGCGACTCAAGTGCATAGTATGTGCTCGGTCGTTTCATCTGCTGAATCACATAGTCTGCAGTTTCCACTTTCCTCTTTTCCCATTTTCCACAAATGGTACCCGAGGGCACAATGCCTTGTCATGAGGCTGTGATCGAGTTTGATGAGTCGTTTTGATTGACGTAGGCCTGTTACATTGTTCTAGTGCTTGCGTCTTCTGTCCTCTTCCCATTTTTGCACCACCTCTCTTCTGTGCGCCCTGGGGAGTCCGCAAAACGGCCGTGGTTCTATAGGAGTGGTATTTGCACCTCTTTTTGCGATTTCATCTGCCACTCCGTTGCGTTTAATATCTCCGTGCCCTGGTATCTACATGAGAGTCCACGAGTTATTCTTCGCCAGTTGCGAGAGGGATCATCAACATTCTCAGACTACAGGCTCGAATGGTCTTTAATGCGGCTTGGTTGTCTGAGCAAAGGTATATATGTGCGCCATTTAGGTGCCTATCAATTGTAATTGCTTCCGTTTGGAGAATAGTGGGTGTCGTACCCAGAGCCATGAAGCTCCTGTGGTTTTGGTTAGCACTATAAATGCCTATTCCAGTTCCTCTGTTATTCTTGGCACCATCCGTATAGCTGATAATCCTCGATGAAACTCCTTGACTCTCATCAAAGCCGCTTTGGGGTCCTCAATCGACACTTTAAACGGTAATTCGAATTCGAGCCTCCTGGACATGATGTCCATCGGTTTGGACAGGAGGACCTGGTCAATTTGCTGCAGTATTTCTAAGTGTACTGTCCAGTCCCCCGGCAGTGTTTTCTTTCTCTGATATAGTCGGAGGGCCGCCATAAGTCTCTTCTTTTGTATCACTAGATGGAGCGGTGTGAGACCAATGATTGACTCCATTCCCGCGGTTTGGGTCTTTTGCATCCTCTGGCAGTAGGCCTTGCAAGCCTTTGGTTTAGACTCCCTGAGTTGCTTATTGAATTCAGTCTGTAGGCTGACCAATTGCTTGTTTTCTTGGCTCTGTTGAAGGATTTTCGAGCGGAAGTCCTGACCAAGGAACGTTTCTAGAGAAGTTTACCTTCTTTACCGGGCAGTTTTTCTAATAGGCTGCTACGATGGTATCACTTAGGTGCAATGAGGCCTGTTCTAATTCATCTATGGTCGCAGAGGCCCTGAAGTTCGGACAGTAGGCATTTGTTATATAATACCCAGTTCGTTTTTCGTGTTCTGCACTCTGCTATTTTCGTACATTCAGCTTCCATATCGAAAAAAATCGTTTGATGGTCCGACATAGAGGGCTCTGGGAGAACCCGCTAATTTTTTATTAATTGTGCGCCGTATGCTGTGGTCAAATCAAGCCTTATTGCGTTTATAAACGTGGTTTTATCCCTGTTTAAGATGAAAATGATTTAATTCGAACTTTAAGGAATCCGTTAGAAAGGAATTGATCAATAATATTAATGTGGTGGGGAGGAATTTTGAGAATGTGACATTTATACAACAGACCTCGTTGCCACACCGAGTCAAACGCCTTCTGGATATTGAACAATAACGGAGTTTTTTTCTTCGAGGTGAGTTCTTTGGCAACTTGATATTAGGATAGGAAGAGGAGGGTATATGGATCTATGAGGAAGAAATCCAAATTCTAATATTTTTATAATGCAAAAACATAATTTTTAATCAACAATGCTAAAAACTATTTCTTGAATAACTTTCTCATTTATTACTTGGTAAAATGTGTAACTTATCTTCCAAAAGAGAAAAATTGTGAAACAAATCAAGTGTAATTTAATTTAAACATTCATATATTATATAAAATATGAATTAAATTAAAAAACAACAATTTCGCTAGATAGTTTATCTCATCTAAGAAGTCTTAAATTATTTTCTTTATTTTATAATATTATTATGCACACCACAGATTATCTACAATATATTATGTATTGATTGTATACCAGAGCTATTTATTATAAATGTTTAAATTTCTTTATTTCGGATATTTAATTATGTAAAATAATCACTAAGTCTATGAAAAAATGAGTGATTTAAATGGTTTTAATTTTTATTTCAATGTGATATTAACTTGCATATTTGGTTAGCTATAAATAGTATAGTATTAGTAATACCATTAATATTGAATTTGAAATCAATAGAAATGTAAATTATTCTTCAATATCAGGAATGAAAATCTAAGTTTTTTTTAATCGATGCACATACTGAAATCACCTGCGTAGTGTCGCTTCTAATGCGACATAATTCATGGGTATATCACGAAATTCGAATCGAATTCACATCTTATCGCACTTAAATAGTACACGTGAACTCTAATAGACCACGCAAACGTGAAAATGATGGGGATGTATTAGTTAGGCAGTGATGGTTTTATGTATCTATCTTAAAAATGTGAATAATGTAATAATCTATAAAACAATGTTGATAACCTGCCTTTAAAATAATTAAATTAATATTTTATTTAAATCCAATTCTTCTGTTTTAAAATAAATTTGTTTATGATACATGATAAAATACATCAGGAATAAAAATTGAATATTATTCTTAATTATTGTTTTTATAGAAGAGCAATTGTCAATGATTTTAGCATTCTTTTTTAATTTAATTTAAAAATTCTTGTTATAAATTATTATTAATAAAAACTAATGAGTATTTTTTGTATTTCGTGCGGGTGTATACATTAACGCTTTTTAATATAAGATCATTAATTATTACAAAAAACACAGTTTAAGCAAAGTTCTCCCTTATATTGTACATGAGTATAGGGACAAAAAAAACGAATTGCGAAGAAAAAGTTAATGCAAGGAAAGGAAACTTTTTAGTAAGGGTAATAATTGCGGGTTGCAGTGTGCTGAAATTATTAGTTTCACGCAACTGGGCTCTGAAAGTGAGAAAGGTTGCATATGTATATGTACTATAGATTAGTTTAACAGTTTTTTTTTTATAGTTGATTAGAATTAATTGCAACAATTGTATTTTTACACTTATCAAAAATAAATATTTGCTGTTATCTAATAATTTGTGCAAAATGCAAAACCTATTTCAAATATAATCTGATTAAACAATTGTAATTGATGGGCAATCTGCCAGGGGAACGGATTATGCTCACCAGTCTATTTCAACCTTGTGAAGGAGATTAAATCGGACATTTTCGTATACAAGATAAAAAAAATCGTGGTGCTAAACTCAATAAAGTACATTTTATCTTCATTATGGACTTACATCTGTTAATTGCAAGCAGCTAAACTTTATGCTAACATACTCCTCAATTACTGGACTAACATTAAAATGATTCGATTATACCCTTAAAAACTTATCCAAAAATAGATTAGCAATTTCAATTTTTGAATTAACAAAGGATCCATTAACTATGCTAAAAGGAAAACCACCATCACTACCGATTTTGGACTTATAATACCACCAGAATATGCTAATATTATTGAGTATGCTCATTTCAATATGCTTAATATAATTACTGGATTTTCAAGTAGTTAGTTGAAAAATTATAGTTATTTGTACACATAGTGCTTTTATATTGTTATGCACAGTTTTTTTTTAACTATGTTAATTAGGTCTAATGAGAACCAAAAAGAAACATGAGGCTGTAACTTCTTACTCTTAGGGACATATAAATTCAAAATTTTATTAGAAAGGTTTAGAACTGACTCCAGGGAGATACAACTAAGTGAATGAATGAATAATTACAAATATTTGGAATATAGCAGTTAGCATAGTTCATATAAAATGAATTATTTGAGATTGTAGAGATAAAATGGAAATTAAAGCTTATATATAATCACGATTAATAATGGGATTCAAATTGGCACAAGTTAGGGTTGATGCATTAGAAAACAAAAGATAAATACCTTATCACTATTAATATAGTTATTAAATTCACACACTACTTATAAAATCATCACACAAATGCCGCGCGCTTTCACTTTCTAAAAATATAGGTAAAGAGCCTACATAATTAGTTTCCATAATCGACTTTATTTGTGGTAAATTGTAATCACCAACTATAAGTAAACCTGATTGTAGATATTGATCATTTCAAAGAGTGCACTAATGTGACCACCATAAGTTACCGAAGGGGATCTAGGTGGCATTTAGACCCAGCCATTAATAATATTGCCTATGACAAAGATTCATAAATCTTCACGGATGTCGGAATCCACAGAATTCTTTAGAGTTTTTTTACCGCAAAAAACGCCATTACATCTGAAGTTGATAGATGTAGATTGGTTACGATCATAATGATACAATTTAAGAGTCATCAATGACTTTATTGTTCGCGATATTTGACTTTAGATTAGATTCAGAAATGCATATTAACATCATAGTCATTATCTAATATAGAATTATAAAAACAAAATCGTGTAGTTCTTAATTCTCTAATATTTTGATATATTACAGGGTGCACTGGATATTATTGGTCACATCTGATGTATTTGTGACTGTATTGGAAAGAATATTGTTTAGGAGAGCGAATAAATTCTTTCAAAGCCAGTTCTTGAGGCTACTTAGAAGGATCTAGTAACGTTTCAAAATAAGGCTTATCTACATCTACTTTAAATTAAGTTGGTTATAAATTACTGAAACATTTAACATCGGCTTAATATTTAAATGTTCTTTATTTTGATTGGCAATAATTATTATTCTTTATTCTTTATTATTATCTTTGTTTCTCCTGCTTACAAAATACATAAAAATATATAATATAATGCCCAAAATTATATGCTACTTTCAAGTAATTAAAAATATTCAAAAATCCATACATGTCTTGAGACAAATGTATCAATTTATACATTCAAATCTTGGGGAATGTTGATGTCACGTCTGATATAGTTAATGTGTACTACAATTACCTCTACATGAAGACAACCACCCCTATAAACAATGTAATTTGTTGTAAAGAGTTAGAGTCATAAACACTATTGTTCAATTAAGTTTCTGACAGCATTACTTCCTCACTAATATGAATTGTAAATTAAGTCGTTTTTGTTAATAATTCACATTTTGATATAGTAGGAATTTTTCTTGAATTAGTTTCTCATGTAGCACGTGGTGAAACATTTTGTAATAGAAATAACACAATTTACGCTTGGTTTGTTTCACTGTTTATTTATTTAATCTGACTTCAATCAGATCAATCAGAGGTTAAAAAAACGTTAAAATCATGCGTCAATTTGATAAAAGAATCAGATAGATTTCGACTAGTAAAGATGAACCCGAGGACCCCAACTCTATATGGACTACCGAAGCTACACAAAGACCAAATACCTATGAGACATGTTGTGTCATACATATATGCACCTTCATATAATGTATGCAAACTTGTAAATCAGTTACTCTCCCACTTTATTAATTTCAATTCACCATACGCGATTAAAAACTCTATAGATTTAGTCAACAAATTAAAACTAATATCAGTCCCTAATAACGCAAAATTAATATCATTTGACGTGAAAAGTCTTTTTACGTCAATTCCAATAAAAGAATTAAAAGAAATTTTACAATCATTAATAAACTCAACTGACGAACAAGAAATAAATAAAAAAGAAATGATGGAACTCATCAACCTATGTCTCAGGCAAAATTATTTTGAGTTTAATGATAAATTGTATACACAAAATGATGGTCTGCCAACGGGATCCCCGATTTCACCTTTACTAGCAGAAATATTTATGTCAAATTTTGAAAAAACTATTTTTATTAACATACATTCAAAAAATATATTATTTTGGGCTAGGTAGGTAGATGATATTTTATGTATTTGGATAGGTACTACACGACAACTAAACTCATTCGAAAGCTATCTAAACTCTATAAATGAAAATATTAAATTTTCCTCTGAATATGAAACTGATAATAGTCTAAACTTCTTAGACCTAACTATACTAAAATCACAATCTAACAAATTAGAGTTCAAAATTTACAGAAAAGAAACTTTCACGGATACAATTATACCGGAAAACTCCAATCACCCAAATCAAATAAAATATAGCTCATTTCACGCTTTTCTACATAGATTAATAAATATACCATTAAATAAGGAGAATTACACAGATGAACTAAACTTTATAAAAAATATCGCGACAAACAACGGTTATAATAATACGTTAATAGATAAGATACTGAGAAAGAAAAAAACAAAAAGAATTTCTAAAATACTTTTATCCACCACAACAACAATCCAATAAATGGTTTAAAATCGGATTCATCAATGAACTATCACATAAAATTATGAACTGTTTTAAAGGGAGTGAATTTAATATTATTTGCACTAATACTTTAAATATTGCTAAATTATTAATTAATAACAAAACAAACATAGAAAATGACAAAAAATTTGGTATATATGAGATTCATTGTGATCGGTGCGATGCAATTTATATTGGCCAAACAGGAAGATCTTTTGATGTGAGGTTAAAAGAACATAAAAAATCAATCATGGACAACAAATATACCACAGGTTTTGCCAAACATTGTATTGAAAAAAATCATTTTTTCAACGCAAAAGATTTTAAAATCTTACATTCAGGTAATAAGGGACGGTATTTAACGCTGAAGGAGGGATTAGAAATAAACAAAGCTATAAAATCCGGGAAATTTGTCGTATGACATCCTTTATTACCTGACTGGAAGTATATACAGGGTGTCCCGTTAATGCGGGGAAATGGCTGGACCATAGATTCCTGGGGTCAAAATATGACGATTTAACGCAACTTATCTATATCCAAAAATTTACGGTTAAGCCGGAATTTGACTTCAAAGTTTCAATTTTTTTTATTTCTTTTGTTTATAACAATTGAACGCTTTATTTGATTTGAATGAAATTTATTAGTAATAAGTACCATAATATCATACATCATTTTAGTTATTTTGGCCATTAGTGATTGACAGGAAGTATAAAAAAACAGTAGTACCACCACTTAAAAACTAAAATATTTTTTTACTGATGCATCCAATAAAATCCAAAAAAATCTACTTGAAAGGGCATTAGATTTAAAAACTTTTTTGACTCTTACTTGTTTTTGATATCTTGTACGGTTTTTGCACAAAAAAATAAAATATGAATATAGTATACACATTATGCACTCATTAATAAGTAAATAAACTTCCTCAATTGAATAAAAATTAAATAATATCAATTAATAAAATAAATCAAAACAACATCTAACACTTTTCAAACAATTTTCTTTGCAAAATCCTAATACAAACAAGATATCTGTTAGTTCCAAATATGAATATTTATGAACTATAATAAAGTTAAAAATTAATTGTCAAAATACACTAAATCATTATTATTATACATAATTTACATTTTTTAAACAAAGACGACCACGAAAAACATTTATTTTCGATTCGATGAAAAACTAGATTTTGTTTTTACTAGATAAAAAATATATATTTTATTTTTTTGTGGGAAAACCATAAAAGATATCAAATATTATTAAGAGATGAAAAAGTTTTTAAATTAAATAGTCTTTCAAGTAGTATTTTTTTAGTTTTTATTAGATCCACCAATAAAAAAATATTTTAGTTTTTATGTGGTGGTACTACTGTTTCTTATACTTCTTGTTAACGAATAATAGTCATAATAACTGAAATGATGTATTATATTATGGTAGTTATTAAAAATAAATTTCATTCAAATCAAATAATGCGTTCAATTGTTATAAACAAAAGAAATACAAATTTTTGAAACTTTGAAGCCAAATTCCGGCTTAACCGTAAATTTTTGGATATAGATAAGTTGCGTTAAATCGTCATATTTTGACCTCAGGAATCTATGGTCCAGCCATTTCCCCGCATTAACGGGACACCCTGTATATTACAATACAACACCTCTGTATTTCATTCTTTGATAATGACGTAATTGTCGAATCTAGTCAGTTTAAAAAAAACAGTGAAACAAACCAAGCGTAAATTGTGTTATTTCTAGTAGGAATTTATTTAAACTGTTTCATGTGGCAATTGTTCCATTGATATTTTTTGCAGACTATTTTTTACGAGAAAATTTGGAACGCATTTTTTTATTCAGTCAATATGTCTTTGGGTATGATCGTTCTTAATTTTAATATCTGATATTGTTTAACGAAGAGCATAATTTTCTACCATACCTAATTATAGCGATGTAATGAAATTCTATTAGTAATATAAAATAATAATCATATTTACTAATTTTATTAAATATTATATATTTATTTAAAAATATCTTCCTTTAAGACGAGATCCCACTTATCCTGGTATCGTTTTCAATTTCGGCAATTTCCTATTCGAAAGTTATGGATTACAGATTACGGATAAAAGGAAGGGCGACGAAGTCACAGCAGGCAGGCCCCTAGTTGGACCCATCATATATCTTCAGTGATGGGAAAACTAGCTCTTCAGCTACCATACTCATTTGATAAAGTTGAGGATTTTGCTGGAAAACAGTACTCGAAGGTCGGTCGGTTTTGGCAATGATGTCCTCAATATGATCTTACTTAATGTTGCCATAGCGGGACAGTAGCACAGGATATGCTCCGCCAACTGTGCTCGTTTGTTGTCCTCTATCTAGATGGGATATTCAGCGAAACATACATAGAGGGTTTCTTTAACTTACAGTCTACAGTTTGGATACCAGTTAAGGATTTTAGGTTTGATCTAAATAAATTAACGCAATATTGGGTAACTTTATCGTTGAGTGTTTGTGTTTCTAGAATAAGGACAAATGTTAGACGTTCTCCTACTTTGCTTTGTGTTCAGTTCTGTCATGTCTTACAGCATGTTTGAAATATTGCTTTTCGATAGGTACACATGCTTCTTGTCAGTTTTCAAAGATGTTCCCGCCTTTGCTAGAGCACCTATAGTTCCCTCTCATTTTTGAGTGCGCTTTGATCAAGGATGGGGCAATTCTGTTACCTTCAGCGCCATAACACATTTATTTGCCAGTCTTAATGAGATCTTGGGATGTGTTAAGATATCAAGACCGATTTTACTGTCCGTGTGGATGCATATGTTTTCTCTTCGTATGCCCAATTCAGTTATTTGTTGGACCCTAATAAGTAAATATCTGTATGTATATAAGCATATCCTCTTCACTATCTAGAAATGTAGTGTAGCTTCTGGATAATTATTGTTTATGATCTGACCCAAATATTTATCTTATTCTATATCTGTACTCAGTTTCTCTGTTGTCTTAAGTTATTTTGTTTTTTTACTATAATAATCAAACTTGATTTATTATAGTAAAATAAAATAATTTTATTCAGTTATATATTAACCATTTTTTCATAACCTTTTGTCATCTTTTGGAATGTAAAAATGTTACGCTCAACCTCTGGTCTCAACATAAAAATGAAGTAAGTGTTACATGGCGCCATTGTCTGAATTGAATTATTTACCATTCAAAATGTTTAGTAAAGATAGAAATAAATAGTAGTCGGACAAGGCAAGGTTGTGAGTATGGTGGATGGTTCATCAAATCCCATCCAAGCTCCAGCAACTTCTGGCGGGTCACTAAACTTGTGTGTGTTGTCATGGTGGAACACAACACCCTTGCTATTTGCCAATTCTGGCCGCTTTTCGTTGATGGCTTCATTGATGGCTTCATTCAATTTCTCAAATTTTGTGGTAACAACTCAAAATATAAGACTCCAAATTCCCACCAAATTGAGATGGATTTAATGGATATTTACTTTCGATGTGGTTGGGGCTAGTTCACCATGATTGTTTTCGCACAGCGCAGCGTTGTCGTAAACTATCAATTCATTGTTTTTCAAGAGCTTATATCAGACGTTTATGCGCTTTGTTAAATGAATATTGAGTTTACTAATATATTCCAGTTTGTGCAAATGTTTTTCCACGGTTCTTGTGAGAAATATTTAATAATTCTGCGACCTCTCGAGCTGTATAACGGCGGTTTGCTTCGAATAATGCTTTTATTTTATCGTCTTCGGCTTCAATTGAAAGTGGCGCTATTTTGACATTGAAATTACCGGAACGGAATTTGGCAAACCAATTTTGGCACTGGCGTTCTATTAAGCAATCTTTACTCTACACAGCACATAACTTTTTAGAACTATCAACCAAAAGTTAAAGCAACTACTCCTTAGTATTCATTAAAAAATAATTGAAGTGATTTTTTATTTAACTTTTTAGCTTTAAATTGGCTTAGATATATAAATTTGTAATAAATCACTAACACTTTCCTTACAATTAATTTTTGTTTTGCTAGATGTACATTTCGAGTACAATGCAATTATTAATAGCTTAAGTCCAATTTACAAAAGTAGCGTTTTATTTATACCTATAGCTGTTGTTGGAAAAGTATCGTGATTAAGGATTTACTTTTTCGGTTTACATTTGTAAATAAAATGTAAAACATATAATTATATTCATGCAGACTCTAACAATCCATAAACATAAAATTCCATTAAATGATTTACAGAACAATATCTAAATTTAATAGAGAAAAAGAAATCAATCTAATTTTATAAATCGCTGAATCACTTAGTTACAGCAGTAATGCTATTAAAACATTAATAAACCAACCTTCATACAATGTACATCTAATAAATAAAATTCAATTTCTGAATAAAGTGTTAGTGTTTCAATACAATTTTACTATCATATAATAATCTTCACGTAACTCAAGAAATATATTTTTTCATATAAGGAGTAGTAAAAAGAAATCCATTATTTTTCTAATAGATGCTTTTTGTTAATAGTATCTCGCGTGGTATTAGTCCAATCGGGTTCCACTAGATGGCATTAGAAAGATGAGATTGTGTGCTAGAAAACTTTTCTGACAGTTTTGTGATTAGTTGACTCATTTTGTTTGAGCGCGCGTCGAAGATGGACACAAGCAAAGAGAAAATACGCTATATTTTACAGTTTTCAGCTGAAAATATGAAAATATGAAATATGAATAGTGTTTATGATCTTGATACTGTAACGGCCAATCGCAAGTAATTTTGGTTTCGTCAATTCCGTTTCGGTAATTTCGATGTCAAAAATATTGATAAAATTATGGACATTGTTGAGTCCGACAGTGTAAGCACTGTTTAGATTGCCCAAGAGCTAAATATTGCACAAAAAAAATGTCGAAGCTCGATGAATGGACGTCACACGAGTTACAGCTAAAAAAACCTCATGGACCGAATTTCCATCTGCGAATGAACAAAATTGACCCATATCTGACGCGGTTGGTGACTGTTGATGAAAAGTGGAGTACTTACGACAACGTCATGCGAAACTGGTCGTGGTCGAATCGCAGTGAGCCCACGGAAACGGTGGACAATCCAGGAATGATTACTAGGAAAGTTTTGATATGTGTTTGGTGGGATTGGCAGGAATTATCTACTATAAGCTGCTCCAATACGGCAACACTCTTAACTCTGATACTGTCAACAATTGGACCCTCTGAAGGAAGCGTTCAGCTGTGGCCAACAGGGGAGGAAATGTGATCCATCAGGATAACACCAGGCCATATACATCGATAATGACTCGCCAGAACTTCGGGAGCTTGGTTGGCAGGTTCTTATGCATCCACCTTATAGTTCGGAACTGGCACCAAGTGATTACCATCTGTATCTGTCCATGACGAACAATTTTACTGCTGAAAAAGTCACTTCAAGAGAGGCTTGTGAAAATCGACTGTCTCAATTTGTGGCTGAAGAGGGTTTCTATGATAGAGGTATAATGAAATTACTTTTAAAATGGTAACAAATCGAACTAGGAGACGTATTTTTGACCATAATTGGACCATTCTATGTTAATTAAAACATTCAATTTCATGCAAAAATAATGGCTTTCTTTCCTATTATATCTATGTTTTTTTTTTGTATTATTTCTGTTCTTTATTTTTACCTCCACCTGGGGATTTTAATGTTTTCATTGTCTCTTTTTATTCTTGTATTTCTATTCCTTCATTATTTTCTTTCTTCTTGTTCTTCTATGCCTGTTTTTTCTCCTATACATTCTCCACGCCTTACATTGTTATTGACTGGGTTTTCTTTTAGTAATAATTTTTATATCTAATTTTCCATAATTATTTTACCATCTTTTATTATTTCCCCAAAATATAATAATTTTCTGTGATTTGTGTATTTGTGTGTGTGTAAATGAGTTTGTTACTCTAAAGGATCACCCCTGTCCCTCTAAAGCACCATTAATTGTATCCTAATGGTGAATGGTATTGGTCACCCATCCAATTACTGACCCGAAACAACGTTGCTGCACGTAAGTTCGGGGCCACAACCGAATGCGCCACCACCGGTGTGTTTTGTCTCTATTATTATGTTTTTTAGTTTGTTCTCTATGTTTATATACTCGTAGTTAATAGTTGTATAGTTTCGTTTTTCAGATAATTTTGCCATTGTATTCTTTTCTGTTTAACTTCTTGATTTATGTTTTTATACCACCATGCTGTTTGTCATTTGTTTTCTTTAGGTTTTTAAGTTCAATATAATTTTCTTGAACTTTTTATTATTGTTTTTATACTCTTTCTACTTTTATATTGTTACCTTTAATATTAATTTCTGACCATGCTTTCTTTAACATATCTTTGTATTTTTCTACAATTTCTCTATTTTTTAGCTTATCAATTGTTTTATTCTCCCGTACTTATCAATAATTCTGTTCTCTATGAAGGGTTGTCTTAATTTTGCTATTACTAGGTAATGATCACTGCCTATTTCACTTATCATCTCTTATGGTAGATTTAACACTGATTTCCTGTTTTCTTTTTCTACTAACACAAAGCCTATTATAGTTATTTAATGTGTGCTTGGTTCTTCTCTGTTTCTTTCTTTGTATAAAATTTATTTGTAATTAAGAGTTTTAGTAATGTAGATGTTGAAATTTTCTCTGGTGGACTTAGCATGGCATATGGCTTATGTGTTAGATCTACTGCCACTATAGACAGACGTGAATATATTTATTTAATAATGAAATTTTTTGGAACACAAAACCCTTACTCTTTTCGTTGATGACTTCATTCAATTTCTCCAATTTTCGACTATTCATAATCGGATTGATGGTTTTGTTTTATGGTTACAGCTCAAAGTGGTTGGGGCTAGTTCACTATGATTGTTTTCACGCGACGTTGTCGTAAAATATCCTTTTCTTGATCATTTTCATTGTTTTTCAAGAGCTTGTCATAGGCGTTGATGCGTTTTTAAATTTTCAAATATTGAGTTTACTAATATATTCCAGTTTGTGCAATTGTCTTTCGACATTTCTTTTGAGAAATGTTTAATATTTCTGCAACCTTTCGAGTTATGTAACGACGGTTTGCTTCGAATAATACTTTTATTTTATGGTATTCGGCTTCAACTGGTTTTCCTGAAACGCGCTATTTTGACATTGAAATTACGGGAACGGAATTTGGCAAACCAATTCTGGTACTGGCGTTCTGTTAAGCAATCTTTACCCTACATAGCACATAACTTTTTATGAGTTTGGGTTGCGTTTTCCCTCTTCTAAAGTAAAATAGAAAAACGTAGCGATATTTATCTATCGACTACTGCCTTACAACGACTACTTAATCGATTCACCTACTTTTTTTTAATGACAATTGATGTGTCTCCTGTTAAAATATATTTAGTTAAGATGATTGGACTAAAGATAGTTGGTTAAACGTACAAGTTTAGACATCTATTGGTTGGAACCGAAATGATTTAAGACTCATCTCAATAGTTCTACTTTATCTATTTATCAGTCTTGCTACAACTTTAACTCTAAAATGTCAATATTTAGAAGAAGAATTAATGAGACAAATTAATTTCTCTGAGCATTACTGTATCGCTGTCTTATGTTATATATAAGAACTATCAACTAACAGTTAAAACAACTACTCTTCGTAATAAAGCACCGCCAAGCATTTAATTATATTATTGTTAGCTGTTGTTACGCGCCTGAAATCACATTCGACGCAATGTAATATTTTTTGCTGTTTTCTTTTCGTGCCATAAAATGGTTATGGAATGACACTCTGCAGACATGTGTTTTGTTGCAACACTCCTCAGTGCAGCTAAATTAAAAGTTACGCATGTCTTTCCACGTAAAGAACTAGAAGATAATATTTTCAACAATGTGGTTGATAGGTTAGCTCAATGGATCACTGCTCTCTGATTAGTTTTGCAATTTAGATGATTTCAAATAAAAATCCGTTTCTCATTAAAGAATAAATTGGATGCACACTTTAAGTAAAGTGATAGCATAGAAGCTTATATTTAAATGGGTCCTATTCTTGCTGAGACTTTATTTGGTGTTGTAAGGTTATATTCAAAATAAATACAAATTGTGTGATGTCTAATATGTTACCAATAACATATTAGACATCACACAATTTAAATCCTTTAAAAATATTTGAAGTGATGTTTTATTTAACTATTTAGCAATTTAAATAAAGTAAAACTCACTTTGTTAATATCACACTATTTATTTAAAAAGTGACTCGAGTTTCGATCAACAGCTGTTCATTTTCAAACTTAAAGTTACTTTATTTAAATATTCAAGATGTATCACGAAGTGAACACCTCAACCAATAATCAATTATTTAGCTATTGATTGGATCACATCAACAAGAAAGAGATTTAATTTTTGCTCCATTAAATATCTAATGCTTTTACACTCGGTAGCGATTTGACTGTTTATTTATATGCCATTTGTATTTTGCATGGTATTAATACATTGTTATAATTGCTCTTTTAATATTTATTTTACATCGGGAACTATCATCAGCGTCTGATAGACAATATCTCTTCTATAAAAATATTGCAATTCCTTGGAAAAATAATACGTTTTAGGGAATTCTCCATTCTTGTAAATCACATCGTATTTTGAGTTATTCAGTACAATTGAAACTTTTATAAAGTGATTAGTGTTTGTGTATTAACGAAGGTAATAAGTCTATGTTACTTTTTTATTTATTGGCTTAGATATATGCATTTTATAAACTTGCAATAAAATACTTTTCTTACAATTAATTTTCGTTTTGCTAGATGAACATTTCGAGTATATTGTATTTATTATTAATAGCTTAAGTCTAATTTATACCTATAGCTGTTGTTAGAAAAGAAACGAAATTAAGGATTTACCAAAACATTTTTATATTTGTAAATTCAATATTGATTTACAGGTGCAGAATTAATTAACTAACGACTAACAATTAAAACAACTACTCCTCGCATTAAAGCTCCGCCATGACATAACTGTTAGTTGTCGTTACATGTTTGAAATTACATTGAGCACAACGGAACATTTTTGTGGGGTCATCGTTTCCCAACGACTTCATGGAATTGATTGCCTCTAACATATTTAATTTGTATTCTGAATGTTTCTTAATTAATTTCTTAGATTTAACACTGCTTTTCTCTGTTCCTTTTCTAATAACACAAAGCCTAATATAGATTTTTCATATCTGCTTGGTTCTTCTATTTTTCTTTCTTTGTATAAAATGTATTTGTAATTAACAGTTTTAATAATGCAGATGTTGAAATTTTCTCTAGTGGTCTTAGCATGGCAATAGGCTTATCTG